>PVJH01005030.1:0-115754 GCA_004026705.1 Nesogale talazaci | reverse complement strand
GACTGCCAATAGTACAGGATGCCATGCATACATAGAAACATATGTTTCAGAGCAAACCTCATAAGGATAGACTGTAAATTTATTAACTACCATATACTTATTAGGAGCCCTGGTCAAAAGCCCCACTTTTGGCTGCAATCCACATGATTGGAAGTTTGTTGCCACCAGCAGCTACCTCTGAGAAAGACTGGAATTTCTATTACTGTGAACAATTGCAGCTTTGGAAACCCACAGAGCGCGCTCTATGAGTTAGCATTGACTCTGTGACAGTGAGTTTTAGTTGCAATATATGTTTTGGCCTTCAAATACAACAGTCTCGTGATGTTCAAATCGAAAGTTTAACTCTCCTTCAATCACTGTGCCATCCCCCCAAAAAACTTATTGCCCTCTAGTGGATTCAATTGACAGCAACTCCATAGCATACACGTGCCAAACTCAGTATGGC
This sequence comes from Nesogale talazaci, assembly GCA_004026705.1. NCBI lineage: Eukaryota > Metazoa > Chordata > Mammalia > Afrosoricida > Tenrecidae > Nesogale > Nesogale talazaci. The sequence goes on along the minus strand of PVJH01005030.1, from coordinate 115,309 downwards.
TAATGGACACATTACATATACATTAAACATGTTGCATGAGTGTATATATTTAAACTTTTTTTGGGGGGGCATCACTGCCTCTGATGGTCCTGGGCGCTACCCAGCGCTGCTCCTGAGAGCCACCGCTGGATTTGAACCGCCAAGCCCGCAGGCTGCAGCCCCGCACGCAACCACTTATGCCACCAGGGCTCAGGCAATATTTAAACTTTTTTAACTCACTGCCATTGAATTTATGCTGACTCATTGAGCAGAGTAGATACGTTCCTGTGGGTTTCTGTGGGCATAATTCTTCATGACTGCGGATGTGATCTTTCTGCAACCAAGCAAATGTTGGTTTTGAATGCTGATGTGGGAGTCAGCGGCTAAAAGCACCACTTGCTCTGCCACCAGGGCTCTTTGGTTCACACTGGTAGATGTGTCTAACCATATATTTATAAAGCGGTCTAAGCTCATCTACTTACATACACAGACCAGTTATGCATCAGAATGGACTTGGTGGCAGTGGACATGAATAAAATAATTAATTAGCTTTGTCTGAGTTCCCTAATGAAACAAAACCAAAACCAAATTTATGTATACATATATATTTAAATTTTGAGGAGAGATAACACATCTGTGAGAGCTTCCAAGTTCCAAATCTGTGTTGAGGTTATATTCTAAAGACCTCTGTTTCCTCATGGTATGTGAAGCAGGTTTCTCTGGAGAAACAAAACAAGGACAGTTATGATTTTATATATATATATATATATGAAAGAATATAAGAGCTAATTAGTTCATACAGCAGTACAGATGGCTCCATTGAACTCACGTTCATTAGACAGTTAATATTCTGGAAGTCCTTCAACTCATATGAGCTGCTGGGTCCAAGGTCAAAGAAGCAGACAGCAGAGTCTTCCTTCAGGAAAGAGAGGCAGAGTCTGCCTGCACACAGCAAACCACAAGGAAGCTCAGCAACAGTCAGTAGTTTGACAGCTCAGCAAAGCAGGCCTGGATGGAAACTTGAACTCAAGCATGGCAGCAGGATCCACCAGCCTCAAGCTCAAGCTCAATGCACACCAGCAGTGTGGGGAAGCGGGTCTCGAATGCTCTGTCGCTTGGTAGCTTAGCAAAGCAGGCCTGGATGGGATCTCAAACTAGCACATGATCCATAGGTTAACTTGGCCCACAGGTTGAGGCAGAGAACTAGCTAAAGCAGCAGAATGCTAGTTTCATTACCAGGAAGCAAGAGGGAGAGGGGATACAGGCTGCTTTTATTTTGATTGTTCACCAAGCAATCTGCAATCAGATCAATCTCCATCCACATATTCCCTTTATGCCAGTTGGCACAATAAAACCATCCGTCACACTTGGGATGAAACTAAATGTTTGCAGGTCAGTGGCCAACTAGAGGCCTCTGACAGCTCCTGGGATTGTGAAGGTCTGTAAATTCAAAACTGGTGATTCAAATGGCAAATAAAGACATTTGCAGATTTATTTATTTAAAGGATCAGAAGTCAGGCAATGAAAGTGTATAGGGTCTAGAAAGAGAGCAAGTTTTGTAGAGGCAGGCTACATAACCAAGGGAACTTATTTCTATACATTTCTGCTCACATCACATCACAAAACGGAAGATGATTATATAGTGTCTGTCAAATCACTGAGAAGCATAGTCTAGTCAAGTTATCATAATACTTGGTACACATGGAAGAGAAATCTTTTGATTTGGAATATCAAGAAGAGATCAACAAACTATGCAAAGCAGTGTCAATAATAGGGAATTAAATTTAACATCAACAAGTTCTTAAATATTTAAAGAAAAATGAACTTTATACTGACTAACATACCACTAACAAAATGAATAATTGATAATATTGGTGTTTGAGGGATCCGTGTAAAGGGACTAGGTTAATTATCTTTGAGAGATAGCCAGATGAAGGTGAATATATCACCATAATATTAGGATCAAGGTTCTGGGCAAAGAGTAGTATTCTTTTCAAATTCAGTTAACAAATCAATGCAGTGACAGAAAGTTTAGGGATAATGGTGGTTTAGATAGGATTTGGAGAATGATTTGGCAAAGTGCTTGCTTAAAGATTAGATTTAAGAACCCAATGGCCAATTCTACTATGTTTCATGGGATACTGTGAATCAGAATCAACTTAATAATAGACAATACTGTTTAAATTGTATGTACTAGTTGCATAAGAGTAAAACCCCACCAGGGGGCAGTGATGCCCCCCACCCCAAAAAACAACAACAAAAGAGTAAAACCAAAATTGATACCACAACTTTATGAAGGCACACTGAGAAAACATGAGAAAATAGTTTTTAAAACTGTGATGCACTCTTTTTTACTTGAAAGTAATTATAACTCAAAACATGTAGCTTTTAAAGTTCTTGGATAGCTAAATAAAAAAGAAATTTTATCTGTTTTATTGAATGTAAAGGCAAGGCCCAGTTATGAGTAACAAAGTAATTTAAAAAAGGATAATAAATAAAGAAGACCAAAAGCCGTATAACTGGACCAATAGGTAATATTGTGTAAGAAGGAAAAAGATTGAAGTTATCAAGGTTTGTGTCTTACGTGGACTCACAAACAATTCTCATGGAAGCAGCAGTGAGCAGATCCAAAGACTCATTACATCAGGTAAATCTGCTACAAAAAAAAAAACTGCTTTAAAGTATTGAAAAACAAGGATGGTACTGTGAGGACTAAGGTGCTTCTGATGCAAGCCAGGATATTTTCCATTTCCTCCTATGTATATGAAAGTTAGACATTGAATAAGGTGGATCAAAGAAGAATCAATACATTTGAATTATGGTGTGAGTGAAGAATAATGAAAGTACTAAGGACTGCCAAAAGGACAAACGAATCCATATTGGAAGAAGCATGGTCAGAACGCTCTTAGAGGCAGGGATGGCTATACTTCCTCTCAAGAACTTTGGGTATGTTGCCAGCAGAGATTGACGTCCTACAGAAAGACATCATGCTTGGTAAAATAGAGGGGCAGTGAAAAAGAGGGAGATCTTTGGCAAGGTGGATTGACACTGTCGCTGCAACAATGAGCTCAAGCATAAGAATTATTATGGGGACATGGAGGACCACTCAGTTCTTAGTTCTGTCGTTTTGGGGGTAACTATGCACCTAACAACAACAGTTGTTAAAGCATCATGAAATGAATAAATGGTACTAAACTTCGTAGGAAGCAAAACAAAGCATGAAAAGGAAACCAATGAGTTCTCTGTTTTATTTATTCACAGATTACAAAGCAACTGAACTTTCCTGTCACATTCTTCCCTTGGTCACTGACTTGGTCAAGATTCTGAAAAAGAAGCAATTGTGTAAATAGGACTAGGACGTATTGTATGGATGAAATCTGAAGAAGTGCAAGTCAGGGCTGCCTCCTCCCACTATACTTGTTCAACCTGTATGGTGAGCAAGATTCAAAAGAACTTTGATACCATGAAGAAGAGTATGGCACCAGATTGGAGAGAGACTTATAAACAACCTGCAATATTAGATGACACAACCTTGATTGCTGTAAGAGAGGAAAACTTAAAGCACTTGCTGATGAAGATCAAAGACTGCAGCCTTCAGTATGGATTAAAACTCAGGGTAAAGAAAATAACAACCCTCACAACTGAAGGGATACAGTACCTCACAACAGTAGGTAACATCAAGGTAAATGGAGAGAAAGTTGAAGTTGTCAAGGATTTTTGTCATGCTTGGAATCACAACCAATTATCATGGGAGTCCAGAGATCAAGAGATTCATTGCACCGGGTACATCCGCTACACAGGGCTTCTTTATGTTTTGAAAAGCAAGGGGGCTATTTTGAGGACTAGCTTATGTGTGCCTTATCCAAACCAGGTATTCTCTCTTGTCTCCTATGTATGTGAATGTTGAATAAGAAAGGCTAAAATTATTGATGCATTAGAAATATAGTGCTGGTGAAGAATATTTAAAGCACCATGGTCTGCTAAAAGAACTAATTAATCTGTCACAGAAGAAGTATGGCCAGCATGCTCCTTAGAGGCAAGGATGCCAAGACTTCATTTCATATACTTAGCATGAGAGACTTGTCCCTGGAGAAAAGCCTCATGTTCAAATACAAGAAAAATTGTGAGGATGCCATAGGACCAGTTAGTGTTTCATTCTGTGGCACGCAGGGGTGCTATGCAAAACCAACACAATAGCATCTAATAGTAACCACACAGATAAGAGGCACACTTACAATAGTTTTGATTCCTACTTATTCCATATCTCCATTATGTGCTTTGGTGCTCCCATATGGCATTGTATGCTTCTTCTTCTTCTGCATTTTAATAATGGAATCGTACATATTTCATGGTCCTAGTGCTGCTAAGTATGAGTCACTAGGAGCTGGCTGCCAAAAATAACACAAACTATGACAGTAATATAATTTCATTTAATATTGATATGGAAGATATTATAAAACAAGCCAAAAAGCAGAAGATGGTCAAGTCAAAAAGGAAATTCTCTAGAACTATGACTTTTCAAGGACATGGTAGGACAAGAGCAATATAAAATTTACAAATGAGGAATTACATTGAAAAACCTACTTAGAAGTTCTTTATGAGAAATAAGAAGAAGGAAAAAACTTAAGGATTGTTACAAAGTGTGACAGTCACGTGATCTGTCAATGTGCAATGCATGTCAATCAGGTCCCAACAAGATGAACTCGTTGGAGGCATGAAGGAGATAAATAGCTTACTAGAAGCCAGATACACAATCTGCTTGTCTCTCTGCTTCACATTCCTGTTGACAAGTCACACAGAGCCATATTGATGAAGCCTAAGCCTGAGAAGTTACACGGAGACCCAAGCCAGCACTGAGATGTTTCCACTGCCAGTGAATCCCCAAGACGTTCCACCCACTGGCTGGTGATTTTCCTGCTTTCAATGTTATTACATGACTGTTTGAGTCTGAAGAGGAATTTATAGACATTGGGCTAATATAAGATTTATGAACTTGATCTGGATAAGGCTGGGATGTTTTCTTAATATATAATTATTCTTTGCTATAAAGTTCTCTCGCAAACATATATGAGTGTTTCTTGACTTATTTCTCTAGTCAACCCAGACTAACATACAAAGCTAACATTATAGATGAGGCATAGAAAAATATTGGAAAGTACTATAAGAAATGTGTGAATTTCTAAGTTCATATGAAATTTCAAAGCAAGAAGATGAAAGCAGAGTTTCCTTTCCTTAATAAGAGACTAGGAATTAACATTGTATATGTTAAGTATGTATATTGATGTGAATTACTTAATAGAATAATTAAGATATTGTCCCTAATATAAGTTAGATGTAAGCATAAGGAGAGCTTCAAAATGATTGGGGGGCGGATCATTTTCAATTCCATTTCTCCACAAAAATTTTAAGTCCCCTGATGGAAAAAATTGACATAGCTGAAAAATTACTTCATGCAGCTATATTGATGATTGGCTTTCTTGCACTTTCTTGGATGTGGGAGAAATCAAGCATGAACTACTGCAATAAAACATCACTCTCTACACTCTAACAAGCCCCAGGATACAGAAGGTCAGAAGTTGGTCTGGTTGTGATACAGCACCTTATCACACTCAGAATGCATTAACACCTAAGAGAAACGTCTAGAACTAAAACTCACCCTAGGGAAAGAGCTCTTAATTGAAAGTGTGATATCCACTTCTAAATTCCTCTTAGTAAAACATTGGGGTGAACATATAATTGACAGTATTTAGTTAAAAATCCAAGGACATTGTGCTGGGGAAACCATGTGCTTATTGTTAATTAGAACTACACTTCAATCCATCTCATAAACCCCTTAACTTGACCAACTCTCATAATACTATTGCCATTTATTCTGAAATATGAAGGTCATGTAAAAGTGCTTCAAGCAAGCTTCCATGTTCCTTAGGGAGAGACTGAACAAATAGAAACTGCGCAATATTGAGTTCAAGAACATATTTCGCAAGGAAAAGTTTAAAACAGGGCTATGAACTGGTTTCTTATCATCCCATCCCCTTCTCAGAGTGTGAATTTCCCCACCATCTACTGAATAAGCAGTCACATTGGACAAGATCCCCAGATAACCCTTACGGATGGCTAATTCTTGCAGATTTGAATTCAATGCATCTTAGATGAAAATGCATAGTTTCTATGCACAGAAGTGGTGCTCAACCTTCCTATTACCTCAACCCTTTGCACCCCTTTAGTAAGTTCCTCATGTTGTCGTGATCCCCCAAGCATAAAATTATTTTCATTGCTACTTCTTAACTGTAAATTTGCAACTGCTGTGATTTGGGTGGCCCCTGTGAAAGGGTAGTTCAACTCCCAAAGGGGTGGTGACTCACTGGTTGAGAACCACTGCTCTACAGGATTTTAAACTGCATTGAACTTTTTCACAGTCAAGGTTTGTACACTTGCCACTCACTGTATACACTTAGGACATTGGCATCATTAGCCCCAAGGAGTTTATAAAAATGTGCACGTTCAGGCAGCACCTCAGATAAACTGAATAAGATTCTGTGTTTAACAAGATCTGCAGGTGACTCCTACATATATTAAAGGAGAGTTCTTCTCAATTAGGCTAGTCAGAATTAAGAAAAGGGAATTCAGAGGGAACATTTTTTTAAATCTTTTTAGTGGGAGTTCATACAACTCATCATAATCCATACATAAGTCCATTGTGTGTCAAGCACATCTATATTTCCCCTGCCTTCATCATTCTCATAGCATTTGCTTTCTATCTAAGCCCTTGACATCCTCTTCTCATTTTGCCCTCCCTCCCTGCAAGGTCCTTTTAATAAATTATTAACTATTTTTAATTAATTTATTTATTTATTTTAATTTTAAATAATTTATTAATTATTTTAATTAATTTAAAAATACTTTATAAATTATTACCTTGTCATATCTTATACTGCCTGATGTCTCCCTTCACCCACTTCCCCTTTGTCCATACCCCAGGGAGGAGGTTATATGTAGACCCTTAAATTGCTTTTCCTTTCTACCTTACCTTCCTTCCACCCTCCAGGTGTTGCCTCTCTCATCACTTGTCCGGAAGAGATCATCTGTCCTGGATTCCCTATGTTTCTGGCTGCTAGCGGGGCCAGTGTATATTCTCTGGTATAGCCAGATTTGTAAGGTAGAATTGGGATCATGATAGTGGGAAGGAGGGAGCATTGAAGAACTAGAGGAAAGTTGCATGTTTCATCACTGCTACATTATACGCTAACTAGTTTATCTCCTCCCTGCGCCCGCTCTGTAAGAAGTCCATTACCTACAGATGGACTTTGGGTCTCCAACCTGTACTCCCGTTCATTTACACTTACAAAAATTTTAGTTCCTTGTTGCCCGATAGCTGGTACTTTCTACAACTCGGGTCACACAGACTGGTGTGCTTTCTCGATGTGGACTTTGTTGCTTCTGAACTAGATGGCCACTTGTTTATCTTTAAGCCTTTAATACCCAAGACACTATATTTTTTGATAGCCAGGCACCATCAGCTTTTTTCACCACATTTGCTTATGCATGCATTTGTCTTCAGCAATTAAGGGGAAGGTGGGACCATAATGATATTTTATGCTCTCTGATGCCTGACCCCTGATCCCTTTGACACCTCTTGGTCACACAGGCTAGTGTGCTTCTTTCATGTAGGCTGTGTTGCTTTGGAGCTACATAACCGTTTGTTTACCTTCAAGATTTTAAGATCCCAGATGCTATATATATATTTTTTTATAACCGGACACCATCAGCTTTCTTCACCACCATTGCATATGCACGTTTGTCTTCAGTGATCGTGTCAGGAAGGTGAACATCATGGAATGCCAATTTAATAGAACAAAGTGTTCTTGAATTGAGGAAGTACTTTACTTGAGTGAGGGCTCAGTGTACACTCACTGCCTTAATACTGAGCCTATAAATATGTGTGCGTAAATCTATTTCCCCCTCATCAGATGCAAATATATTTACCTATATACATGCCTGTATTTAGTTCTCTGTAAGTGCCTCTTGTCTCCTATTTCCTTCCTCTATTTCTTTATACTTCCCTCCTATCCAACTCTCGTACCCAGCTTTCATTAGGATTTCATTAATTTCTCTAGGTTACTGTACCCTTCATCAATCCCTGCTAGGCCTCTCACTCCCTCTTTGCCCCTGGTTTTGGATCACCTATTGTTCCATTGTCCCTAGATTGGTCAGCACCCCTCCCTTTTCCCCACTTCCCCCTTCTCCCATATCAACTCAGAACCATCGGTCCTCCTCCAGACTAATCATCCACTCTATATTATCTAGATAGACCTGCAGAGATGATACAACATACAAAAAAGTAAGACATAGCAAGATGAAGTGATGAAAGAAAATGAAGTTGTGACTTCAACAAGAAAAAAGAATGGCCCCCCAAATATAAACAATAATAATACAAAACTTGTTAATAGCTCAGGGTCTGTTTGTTGACCTCTAGGAGTAACCTCTGGTCATGTCCATTGGTGTTCCACACCTTGGCCCCCAAATCTATCCTTGGCTCTCCCTCAAGAACTCCATTCTCTGCCCCCCTCCCCCATGTTCTGGTGTACACCCTTTACCCTGTGTGGTAAAGCCAGACTTCTGCATTCCCAACACTGTGTCTCCAGTGTTGTCCCCCATGGGACCATATCTCCTAGTGTAGCTGAGCATCTGGTCCTCTCTGCGCATTGACTGTTCTGAGTAGGAAGGTCCTCAAGGCTTGGTGGGCCAGAATGTGCTCCATTCTCCTCCCCCCCTCCCCTTCATTTGCTCCCATGTGCTCAGGTCAGACATGTCCCCCTCCCCCTTATTTTAGTGGTGTCCTCTAAAGTAAATTCTTCTGGGGGGGGGGGCAGAGGGACATTGCTTTTTATCTATTAATTGTTATAACCTTTGTGCTCAGCACCTAGTAGAATTCAACATCATTTCCTGAGAAAATGAAAAAATGCACTGTGTTAGTCCAAGTAGACTAGAGAAACAAATTCATAAATATGCATATGTAGAAATACGGCTACCCTCGCTGATCCAAGTCCTATTGGGGCCAGGATGAAGAAGCAGGGTCAAGATTATACTCTGTCGGACACAACCACACCAATGCAAAGCACTAAGAGTGTGCAACAGAGCATAGAGTCACAGATGGAGTGCCAAGGATATACTTTGGGGCCAGGGTATTGGCACCCCATCTGACTCAACCAGGGGTCATCTAGGAAGTCAACTACAGACCTTGAACTTTATACAGGTTTTTATATTGCTATTATATTTATTATCCTGTTACATATTGTATAGTACATTGAGGGGGTTTCTGGCTGTTGTTATCATTGTTTTATTTGCTTAAGTTGCTCCATTTTAGGAGACCTTTTTTGTACATATTGTTACCTCTGCAGGTCTACCTAGACAAAGAGGTTGGAGGCAAAAATGACAGGACTGATGGTTCCAGGGTAGGGGACATTGAAGACGGGGAGGAGGGAGAAAGGTGGCGATGTTGACCAGCCCAGGGAAAAGGGAATAACAATTGATACAAATGCAGGGACAAGATGAGTGAGAGAAGGCCAGTAGGGATTGATTAAGACTAATATAACAGAGATAAAATACTGAAACCCAAATGGAGACTGAGCATGATAGTGAGAAAAGAGGGAAGCAAAAGGAAATAGAGGAAGGAACTGGGGGATAATGAGCATTTATAGAGGTTCAAATTCAGGTATGTACATAGGGGCATATATTTATAAGTGAGGATGGGGAAAGAGATTAAGGTGTATACTTATAGAGTTAGTAGTAGGACAACAGATGGGCATTGGACCTCCACTCCTTGGTTGGTATCTCCTTGGTTCAAGAACACTTTGTTCTATTAAATTGGCATTCCAAGGTGTTCACCTTTCCGACATGATCACTGAAGACAAATGTGTGCATAAGCAAAGGTGGCGAAGAAAACTGATGGTGCCCAACAATCAAAGGATGGAGCATCTGGGGTCTTAAAGACTTGAAAGTAAACAAGGAGCCATCTAGCTCAGAAGCAACAAAGTCCAGGAAGAACCACACTAGCTTGTGGAATCATGAGGTGTCAAAGGGATTAGATATCAGGCTTCAAGAACTAAAAAGCACAACTTTGCATGCTCACTTTCCTGATATGATCGCTGAGGACAAATGTGTGCATAAGCAAATGTGGTGAAGAAAGCTGATGGTGCCCGGTTACCAAAAGATATAGCATCTGGGGTCTTAAAGGCTTGAGTAAACAAGTGGCCATTGAGCTCAGAAGCAATAAAGCCCACACAGAAGAAGCACACCAGCCTATGTGATCATGAGGTAGTGAAGGGATCCGATGTCAGGCATCAATGAGCTAAAATTATATTATTATTAATGAGGAGGAGTACAGATTGGGGACCCAAAGCCCATCAATAGGTGAGGTGACATCCTCTTGCAGAGTGGTTACAAGGAGGAGATGAGCCAGTTAAGATATAGGGTAGGAGCAATGAAATATGCAAACTTTCTCTACTTCCCATGCTGCCTCCCACCCACTATCATGACCCCAATTCTACCACATAAATCCAGCTAGACCAGGAGATGTACAGTCAAGTTGGAAACATGGGAAACTTAGGATAGATGATCCATCAAGACTAGTAATAGCAGTGGCAATACCAGGAGGGTGGAGGGATTGAGCAATAGAAAGGGAGAACCAACTTCAGGGATCTACACGTAGCCTCCTCTCTGAGACACGGACAACAGGGAAGCGAGTGTTGGGACACATTGTACAGTGTACAGTATGAAAAAAATAACAATTTGTAAATTACTAAGGGTTCAAGGGGAAGGGGGGGAGGAAGGGTAATATAGGGAGCTGATAATGGGGGCCTGGAGGGAGGGAGAATGTTTTGAGAGTGATGATGGCAATGGGTGTGTAAATATGGCCTGCATACAATTGATGTTGGTATGGATTGTGATGGGAGTTGTATAGGCCCCCAATAAAATGATTCATTAAAAAAAGGGTGGGGAGGGGAAAGGGGAGTTTTTTTTTTAAAGAGGAGCTTGTACCAAGGGCTCAAGTCGAAAATGTTTGGAAATATATGTGGCAGCCTATGTGCAAATGTGCTTGATACAAATGATGTACTGAATGTTGTAGTGGCTATAAGAGCCCCCAATAAAACTATTTTTAAAAAAATATGCATATGTATATAAGGAAAATGTTTATATACAAGAGGAATGGAACCTTCAGAAAGCATCCCCACCCAGTCCAGTCCGAGGTCATAAGTTCGATATTAGCCCATATGTCCAATACCAGTCTATAAAGTCTCCTTCTGACTCACAAAACACATACAATGACATCAGGACAATCATAGGCCACTGGGTGCAGAGTCCTGGGTATCCAGTGGCAGTAGAAGCATCCCAGTGCTGGCCCTGGTCTCTCCCCATGGCTCCTCGTTTTCATGGCTCCTCGTTTTATAATCTCAGTCTGAGTTATAAAAGGATAAATGTACACACAGATGATGACAGGTAGCATGCAAGGATCACCAAGGAACCAAGAAATGACTAGGACAAGGATGAAGAAAGAATCATTCAGATAGACCCTTATTTGGAAATTTAGCTTCTAGAACTATGAGAAAATAGATCTGGCCTTTACAGCCCCACCCTTATGCTATTTCTATTACAGCAGCATTAGGAAACTCAGAATCAAAAAAGACACATAATTATTTTAGGAAATAAAGACATATCAAGAAACACATTCTAATAAATCAAAAAAAAAAAAAAAGAAAATCACCAAGGAAATTAAATTACATAAAAATAAGTTCTATTAAAGTTCTAAAGAAGAAATAATTTGTTAGATGAATAAAATTTAAAAAGTGATAATCATGTCTATCACATCTAGCATGTATTCTCAAATAGAGGAGCCCAGATGCCAATATTCAGCAGAGCTGAAGATTGAGAATGAATAAGAAACTGTGGCAATGATCAGCTTCTGAATGCCACCAATAAAAAAAATTCCATAGTGCACAATGATTCAATCTACAAATTATTATGAGAATGGCAGAGTTTTATCCTTACTCCCAGACCGCTAACAACAGCAAATATGGCTATGAACTTTTCACGTGTATTAATGCAATTAGTGATTTTATTGTCCTAAAACTAAAAACAACAGTAGAAAAAATCAACTCACTGCCATCAAATGGTCTCTTATTCATAGTGACTCCATGAATTCCTGAATTTGTAAAGTTTTACAGGAACAAACAGCCTCATCTTTCTCCCTCAGAGGAGCTGGTGGTTTTGAATCACCTACCTTGTGGTTAGTTCTAGACCAATAAGCAGCATCCTAATAAGTGGAGAAAAAAATGAAATTGTCAAGTTTGTCTTGTTTGGGTCTAGAGTCAGTGTGTGTGCAAGCATCAGTCAGGAGATCAAAGGCACATAAATCTGCCACGCTGGACCTCTTTAGAGTGTTGAAAAGCAAGGACGTTAATGAGAGAACAAAGCGGCCCCTGATCTGAGCCGTGCCACATTCACTGTCTTCATCATTGACTCACCCGTGCTTATTGCGCCTGAGTCAATACTGACTCGAAGCGCCCCTACAGGACAGAGCAGAACCACTCCTGTGAGTTTTTGAGACTATAAATGTTTAGAGTACAAAACCCTGTCTCTCCCCCACTCACCTCATATAAATGTGAAGGTTGGATATTGAACAAGGAAGATGAAAGAGGAATAGATGCCTTCAAACTGTGACAATTATTGAAAGCACCATGACTCCCCAAAGGGCAAAAGTATCTCTTGGAAGAAGTGTAGTCAGAGTGCTCCTTAGAAGGCAGAACCGTGAGACTTCACCTTACTTTCTTGGGACACGTTGTCAGGAGAGACCAGTCCCTGGACGAAGGAAGACATCGTTCGTTATAGAGCAGGGAGCAGAGGGGAAAAGGAAGACCCTCTGGAGATCAATCAACACACACAGTGGCTCTGACAACGGGCTCAGGTGAGGACCATTTCGAGGACGGCGCCGCTGTGCGCTGCCTGGTTCTGCTGCCCAAAAGGTTGCTATGACTTCAGTGACTCCGTGGCATCTCATAAACACAACCATTATTGACCTTTCACAAATGAAAAACTGAGTCATGAAGCAATGTATCGATGTTCCGAAGCCCCCAAAGCTAGTGTGTAAGAATCATTCAAAATACTGGAACTTCTCTGGCGGGAAGCTGAGAGATTTTTTTTTTTTTGCTGGAGTCGAGGAGTCGATTTGAATGAACTAAAAGAGAAAGAGCAGCATGGGTGAGTGTAGGCTCCTGGGAATCCTGCAGTAAATGTGAACACCTGACATAACAAATTGGGTTTCAGTTTTGAGTAAACCAGAGAAAAGGAGAGGATTCCGCATAAACAGAGAGAATAACTCTCCTCGGGCTCCCTTCCCCGGCCCACCTGTGAAAGTTTAAACATTTGACTTCATTAGCCTGCTCTTTCTTCAAACACCTTAGAAGGTAATATAAAAATCAAATAGGTGAGATATCATGCATGTGCTCAACACATCAGAGCAATTTTATTCGTATCATATTAATAGCTGCAAAACAGCAGGTTAGCTAACGCTCGCCTCCCGTTTTCTACCACGCTCTGGTTTCCTGCAGATTGGTCCGTCCAGCAGCACTAACATGAGCACCTGGGGATTCTTTCCTGGCAAAGCAGGGACCACCTAGGCAGAGGCATCTACCATCCTGCAGAGGGAAACTGCCCGGTCAGAGAGAGGAGCTCAGGTCTCTGGACCTCAGGCAGCACCAGGAGGTTTGTGGCAATTCCACGCAGAAGATTGGTCCTGGTACAGTACTGACGATCAGTCCTGTGTTCACAGCTTTTGTGTTTATGTTGCACTTTGAGGGGAAGCACACTCCTTCATAGATTTGGTTCCATCCATCTGGTTACATTGATCTGCCGAAGAGAAAAACAACCCTCTGTATCTTGGACAAAAATCTAGTGATATTTTTCTTAATGAGAAAGAAATTTTCTCTAAGCTGTTTTGCAAGGGATTTCCTGACAATTTGGCTGTAAGGGACTGCTTTGCTCTCACTTTTGGCTCATAACAAAATAATTTTATATCAAAAAAATTGAGTCTGTAAATTACCAAATTTTATGCCATCTAAGGACTTCCCTGCATTGTGTCTTTCATAAAGGTGATTTATAATATGGAACTGAGCACAAACTGGACCATAGCTATACCAAAAAGACCATAGTCTATACCAAAAGATTAGACCATTTTCTACATGGACATTCTTATTCTACCCTCAGCTAAAGAACATTTCAATTGAATTTTGTCTTTTAACTATTTGAAACAATATTAAGAAAAGTAATTTTTTTCAGAAAGAACATTCCCAGATAAAATGAAAGCCTCTCCCCATACTGCTCTTGTTCAGATACACACACACACACAAACACACAATGAACATAGAATAATTACAAGTTGTGAGTATGATGTCAAAGAACTATTATTGTGACATTCTGAAGACCGTGTTTTCAAAGCATTTCCCTATAAAGTCACTGCAAGTTAAATATAGAACTCCAGCTTGGTTCCACATAAATTATGGCATTGGCCAGTCATGGAGATAAAATTGCCTTCCGAGGTCCCACTGGCATTATAAGAAATGAAACTGAAAAGGGCATTTTCACACTGAAAAACAGGTGTCCCAGATTCTTAATGTTGTTCGCTGAACTGAACCCAGATCATGAGATTTTTTTTAAAGACTTCAGAAAGCTGAGAAGATTATAGTGTTTCAATTCACTAATAAGTTTCCAATTTTCTACGAGGAAGTAACCAAGGCTTGACAGACTCTGACTCATTAAGGAATAATTATATTTTCTGTGATCTAATTTGAGGTCTAAACTCAGGTCCATGTTTGGTTTTAGTTTTTTTCTTTCCCATGATTTAATAAATCACCCACTGCCCATACTGGCTATGAAGAAAAACTTGCATTACAGTTTGACATTTCCTTTAATTTCTTTCTGGCACATAAATAAATACTTCAGCCAGAAATCCTACACATTGTAGATAAGTATGTCTTTCAACAGTGATATTTCTGACATTTTAGCTAGGTTTATATTTTAATAATATTATTTCAAAGAAAATTAAATATATTAAAATATTATGGACTATATTGCCATCAGCCCTGGACTTAGGCTAATTTTTCTTCCAATTAAAACAAATATCAACATGATGGCAATGCAGACTTTGTCCACACTTAAAAGAGCTAGAGTAATCATCTTTACCAAGGAGGCAAGTGGAATCATGATGTTATGGTCTTTAGCTTGTCTCCAGAAATATTCTTTTTGTATCATTCTTTGTCAACTTGGCTGGGTCAGAATTCTCAGGGAATTGACCACTAAGGCTTAGTAATTCTCCATGATGTGCCCTAACAAAGTGTAGTAAACTCCTTAATGGGATTCATGGCCAGTAGTCAGGCATCTGTGTAAGTAGATTCTGTGGGATGATTTTCACTTTTATGCTGGGTTTGAATCCTGAATCATTCATCAGCCTTTGATGTTTGGACTTGAGTCTACAGGCTGCCATATAGCTTAGCTAACCCAGGACATCTGTAGTCTTACATCAGACCTTCCTTCTGACCTACCAAATGTGAGTATATTAAACTCAGCAGCAACAAACCCGATCTGCTGACCTCGGATTTATCTGCCTCTGTATCTACTAACTTGCATGTTTCTGCTTCCTGGTTCAACAGCCCCCACCCTCCCACAGAGTTCTACGAGTCAGTCTAATATTTGACCCAAGAACTCAAACTGAAAAGGGGTTTAATATTTCTACTGCTGTGTGAGGCACAAAGATTTCAAAGATTTCATCTCCCCTGAATCCTTCATAAGGTTGCTATGGATTGGAGCAGAATCAGTAGTATCTAAAAATCACATTTATAAACTGCTGGTTTCTTGGGATGTTGCCCCTAAAGTTTCAGTGACACATTAAAATTTCACCACTCTTCCACCTAAACCTCACCAAAAATTTGGTGTTTGTCCTTGCTTCAATTTTAGTAGATTTCATGGTGATCTCAAAGGCGCCTTTTTCAAATTGTTGTCTTTTTAGTCCTTTTTTAGTGCCACAAGAAACCCTGGTGCTGTAGTGGTTATGAGTGGAGCTTCGAACTGCAAAGGCAGACATTTGAAACCAGTAGCTCAACAGGAGAAAGTTGAAGCTTTCTACTTCGGGAAAGCACTTTGGTGTCTGAAACACATCACAGGCAGTTCTCCCTTGCCCAGTGAGTCAAGTCAAGGTGCAATTGATTCAATGGCAGTGAGGCTGTTCCTTTAGATAAAACCTGTTCTGATAAGTTCTACCAAGTTAGTACGAGATCGTTTTCTGTTGTGGTTGGTTTTGTGTGTGTGCAAAATAATTTTAAGATACAGTATAATATCCATTCTCATAAAACTGTTGAAGATCCTTTGCATGACACAAATAGTTACTGCTCCTCTAACATTATCTTTTAAATGAAAAGAAGTGTAAAGCCATCTGCAGTCCACAAAAAGGACCCAAAAAAGACAAACCCACTGCTACTGAGCAGTAGTCAACTGTGATCACCAAAGTGATTTAAGAGTAGAACTGAGGTCCATAGGATTCTTTTTGCTTTACTCTTTTCAGGGACACAGTGCCAAAATTGTCACCTGCAGCATTTTTTAACATGGAGGTGTTGTTTACAGCATTTCATAAGCTTATAAAAATATCATCCTTTTTCCTAAGTAGACATGAGAGGAAAATATCAAGCCTAGACATTCCGAGGCTTGTAGAGTTTGAAAATGGAACTTTTATCTACAGAGAAAAATACTTAAAAAGAAAAATTCTTTGTGCTATCAGAGCTGATTAAGAATATATTTTAAGAAAGACCTAGGCTCAGAGAGGCAATCTCTTGTCAAAAGCTCTGATTGGATTAAGGTGACTCCATCTGAAACTTTTGAGTTGCATAATATGATTTTAGAAAAAGAGAATAGATGCCTAGATTCAAAAAACATCAAATGTTAAAGTTGGATACATACATTGAATTACGTCTTGAGAATTAGGCAATCCTCCCCCCCCCCCCAACAAGCAAACACAATAGCTATTGGCACGTGGAGCTAGAAGAAATCGAAGATCTTTAAAAACTTTTTAGAGATCTGCATTTTCAGGAGTACCATCAGCCTGAATGAAAAGAGCCTGATTGCCTTGGTTGTAACATGTTCTTTGGCACCCTGCCTTCTCTGACAGGAGGCAGACTACCAAAGTTTCTCATTCCCCACACAAAAAGAGCATCGTATCTCACAATGTCCACTTCAGGGATGGCTGAGAAAGAAAATGGAAATGCACTTCTAAGATTACATCCAGGAGCGATTGACAGTGATAGCTTAGAGAGTTATTTGCAAAGAATAGAATATGGCCTAGTTAAATAACAGCATCAGAACAAGCAATTCTTTCATTATTTATCCAGTGTTATGATGATTCTTTGCTGTTCTAAATGGAAGAACTTATTGCCATTTTATCTTTGTTGTTTTATTGGACATGGAGACCAGATAGCTTACCATGTAATAAGCTGGGAAGTTTATTAAGAGCTGAAGTTGATTTCAAGATCTCAACATCCTGAATTTTAGTTTGGTGTGTGTGTGTGTGTGTGTGTGTGTGTGTGTGTGTTTGTGTGTACTAGTGGATGTAATAATAATTTTTTTAAAAGCCCTCAAACCAAACTCACCCACATTGTGTTTCTGAGACAGTAACTTTTTACCAGTAGAAAACCCAGTCTTTCTCCCACCGAGCAGCTGGTAGCTTTCAACAGCTGACCTTGTAGGTTAGACATTGATGTCTAACAATCACACCAGCAGGTTTCCTATGAGAATGTAGGGCAGTAGTAGGAAAGTAATAAATACATAAAAAATAAGGGTAAGTTGTATTCCCTCTTCCTGATCTTCACTCCAGTTTCAGACTTAGTCTTTGGTCATGGAATTAGGTAGACATATGCCTTCAAAGCAGCTGAAATGAAATGGTTGAACTCATGATGCTATATTGGATCCATAATTGCCAGTCCTGGTTCAGAAGTATAAAGACATGGAGCAGGGTGATCTTTGGCCCATAGCATTCATGTACCATAAGTGAAAAATAAACATCTGTTGGAATCCAGAGCTGGTGAGGTCTTTTTACTGCCACTACTGCTAATGCATTTTCATTAGTGCTGTTGTTTATTTTACAAAATGTTCCTTATTTGAAACCTGACAGAGTCATCATAATTTTTAGTATTAAAAACAATAATAATTAGACACAGGTCAATCAGATAACTTAAAAATAAATATAAAACTTATCTAGGAAATATAATTTCTAGACATATTTAGAGAATTTAATTATAAAAATTCTATTCATGTTTGATGAGTTTCCCAAGTTCCATGGATGCCTGAAAGTTTTGGCTAACTACAAATCAATTTTTTGTTCTATTATTTTCTTTTATTTCTAAATTAAACATCTTTGAAGGATCAACACCAATATGACACAGATTGCATGTGCTAAATATATTTTAATTTGTTCTCAAAATTTTTGAATTTCTCATATGTTACTAATACTCAAATCAGTTATGGAGAAATAACAAAACAAGGAAACGTGAGTAAAAAGAGCTAAACTAAGATATGGTACTTCTTCCTTTAACTTCCTATTTGCCCAAAGCAGGTATAGCTCCATTCATGATGAGACAAAACTTACCTGTGTCCTGCATTGCAGAAGATTGCTGTGAATCTCTTCTTTCGATACCATGCTTATCACTTACCATATGACTGAAAGTCATGATTTCTTTAAAAAAAAAATAACTACCATTGAATCGATGCTGACACTGCCCCTATGAGTTTTCAAGACTCTAATTCTTTACAAGAGTAAAAATCTTGGCTGAGCCCCAGTGGTGTAGTGGTTGTGCGCGGGACTGTGGCCCACTGGGATGAAGGGTCAATTCCAGCAGCGGCTCCACAGGAGCAAAGGCTGGACCTCCTACTCCCACCACCAGAGGGCAGTGATGCCCCCCCAAAAAACAAGAGTAGTTATCCCAGTCTTTTCCCCATGAAACAGTGGTTTTGAACAGTTGACCTTGCATTTAGCTGTCCATTTTGTAATGTCTATAAAAACAGGGATCCTGCAAATCATATTTACCCAAATAAAATTATTACCTATGGAGTTATTTACTTCTTTGAAATTTGTTTTTCATGTGAACAAACTAGATATCATTTTGGATATCATATTATACTTTCACATCTAGATTTCCATTTTATATTTTTTGGAGGCTAAGGCATAAACTTTTATATATACAAATATTGTATATGATCAAAATTAATTTATGTACTTTATTTTTTGTCTTTTTTATTCTGGCATATATTTAAAATAAATACATAGATTATTTTTTTAATTTTATGGTAATAGACCTTAAAGATAAAGGAATTTTAAAATGAATGTTTGAAATCCCCTTAAAAATAAAACTTAAAAAATAATATTGGTTATAATAGTTATGCAAACAACACCATAGATTTACAGAAAATTAAATAGATATTTATAGAAAAAATCTGAAAAAATATACCAAGTTATATATGTATGTGCTTGTATTTATATATGTATGTGTGTATATGGCTAGGTTTATTTTTCAGACTTTTCATATATAATTCTAGACATTATAATTATCATATTAATATCATGTGTGTATTATATATCATATATAATATTTTGTGTAATGTAATATGCTGTGTGTATGTTATGAATAATAAAATATTACATGTATAAATAATAAAAAATAAGTACATAGAAAATAAATAAGTTAGTTTTAAATTCCATATGCATAAAATTTTTCATATTAGAATTACATTTTAATACATGACCTAAGATCTAGCAAATTCTAATGCTTATAGATTTTCTGAGATTAAACAGAATCATATGCTAGACATATTTAGTGTGTATGGAAAGATGTCTTATGTCCTTCAAATCTATGAATTAGAAAACAAGATAGCTAAAATTTTGGTCAATGTTTGTTACCAAGTCCTATAAATTATAAAATATTATCTTAAATAGGCATTCTATACATAGAGGTAGTGTCTTAACAACTGTTAGTTATCAAATTTAGCATTATCTTTTCCTTAGTAAATTTATAATCATATTCATAAAGGACATGTAATCATATAATCATAAAGGACATATTTATCAAAGAGTCACTATATTTTGTGCGATAAAGTATAGACAAATCCCCTTGCTTATGTGCATCATGAAACAGTACAAGATCAAGTTGTACAAAAATAAATCATATATTAAATATTAATACATAATTGTATACCTGTGGAAATGAGGCTAAATGTCACATTTGTAATATCTCTGTGGTTGTACGGTATTACCAGGAAATTCTGACTCATAAAATCCCGGTGAAGGAAACACCACCCCATCAAGTGCCGTCTTCATAATGTGCTTATGTTTGAGCCCACTGTGACGCCACTGTGTCACTTCATCTTGTTGATGTCACACTTTTTCAGTGTCCCTCTAATTTACCACATATGATGTCCTCTTTCAGGGACTGGTCTCTCCTGATAACACGTCCAAATGACATGAGACGAATTCACCATCTCTGCTTCTAAAGAGCATTCCAGCCATACTTCCTCTCAGGCAACCATTTTGACTTGCAGGACTCACGTGCACCTGACCTAAGCTGTGGTATTTTCAAATGCCTCGTGTGTATGTGAAAATTGAACGTTTGAATGATGGTGCTGACCCTGAATATTGAAAGTACCATGGACTGCCCAAAGAATGAATAAATCCCTTTGTAAAATCCCTGACAGTAATTCTAAGTGGCAACATTGAGAATTTAGTTGTACTATTTTAAATTCAAATATTTAAAATTAAATATACACAATACCAATTCTGTCTCATGTCTTATCATGAATTAAGGGGCCCTGTCTGTTAAGCTTTGAGTTTCCAACCTAAAAGTCAGTGGTTGGAATCCACTAATTGTCCACTGCTGTTTCATTTTGCAGAAGTAGATGTATCAATGTGCTTCCAGAAGAATTTACTCGTCACCAATAGAGCAGTTCTGTTCTACCCCACGGCGTTGGTGTGAGTCAGAACCCACTAGGCAGCAGTGCTTTGGAGGCCAAGTAGGAAGGCACTACATAATCTTAGCCTACTCTTTACTTGGGCTTAAAAAAGAAAAGAAAAAAAGCCTATTGCCCTTAGGTTAATCCCAAGTCAAGAGTAACCCATGTGCACAGTGTTTAATTTCTCCATGGGATTTGAAAGGCTGTATCTTCCAGAGGCAGATAGCCAGGCATTTCTTCCAAAGTGCATACAGGAGGATTCAAATTGCCTATCTTTTAGTTCTAACAAAAAGTTAAAGCCCACTGTAGTTAAACTATACAAACATTTTCAATTTTATGTCAAAAATCTTTTTTTGTTTGTTTGTTTGAAGGCACTGTTCAAATGACCTCTCTCTTTTCTGGACCAATCATCGCCATGATCCTGAAAGAAAGTGATTCTCTTCTATTTTTGATGTGCTTCTGCTTGTTTATATATGTGTGTGTGTGTGTGTATGTGTATGTGTGTATGTATGTATGTATATGTTATTTTAGGCAACCAAGCCACCAAAGGAAATGAAAGAAAATGATAGCATGAGAAGAGACTGGAGTATCAAGAAGAAATACAGAGCGTAATCATAGAATCTGGCTTGGTGCTAGAGCAGCCTGTGGCACATCGTTATGTACAGAATATGATCCTCTATTGTTCAAAGACTGCCTTTTTTGTTGGATCTGAGCTTAGCAGAGGACTTTGAAAATAAGGCCCACCAGAGTTTTATTCTCCTCAGATTTACTGTCGACAAGGGTTTTTCTGTTTTCTTAGATCAATGTGCTTTACCTTAAAGTTTTAGACTGTTCTGCTCAATATTTTTATTTTTTTCTATTTAAAGTAAAAGAATAAGAACATTTAAACCTCTTGCTACATAAAAATTGAAACCCTAGCAAAAGAACATTATGATTATCTCACACTCTAATATTCTATTTGAAAATAATAGGCAAATATTCTCAAAGTCATTTCATTTTACTTCAGTCTAGTTTTATTTAGCTCACTCATATTTTATATATCATTTACAGATTACTACTCTATGCAGTTTAACTTTTCCAATATAAGCTGATTTGAGTAATTTCCTTCCTCGAAGAGACATACTCATATATAGGTCAGTGACTACCAAAAGTTCATAAAAATGTAGTTATTGGATGACATACATCAAGATGATCTATAATTTTTTAAGAAATCACAAATTAAAATCTCACCTTAAGAATATAAGACAAAGTCTTCTTCAGCTAAAAGGATGATTATTAGACCAACCTACACATGGAACCATAACGGGGGATGAAAACTGTATGAAGAGGCATTAGAATGTTAGTTGCTTTTACAAATTCACATAATGAACAATAAATTATAGGAAAATAAAACGCAGTGTGGTAGCTTCAACTGAAAATCATAGGACTCTTGAATCTGTCCCGGAGGCTACATTAAAAGTTGAAGAAAATAGACTATATTAGAAACTATTTTTACCTACAATGCTCAAATCCCAGTGTGGAATACATCAGCAATTTCACTCCAGGTTGATAAGTACAATTAGTAGATAAAGTCAAGATGATTTTTTGAGACCATTTTAGTGAGTACTCTTACAACTCTTGTTGCAATCCATACATCAATTGTATATTAGTGCATATATCGCCATCATTCTTTTCTAGACATTTACTTTCTCTTGAGCCCTCAAGATACTTTAAGAACAAGCAAGAGGGGTTTCAAATCCAATGTGTGTGTTACTGTGTTAGTCCAGGTAAACTAGAGGACCAAATTTCATAAACACACATATAGATATAAGGGTACGGTTTATATACAAGAGGAATGGGACATTAAGAAAAACTCCCAATCCAGTCCAGCTCAAAGTCATAAGTCCGATATTAAATCATGTGCCCAATACCAGTCTATAACGTCTCCTTCCGACTCACGAAGTCACAGGCCAGTGGGTGCAGAATCCCGGCGCTGACAGGGGTCTCCCCAGGAGTACTCGCTTCCAGTGGTGGTAGAGGCAACTCAGCGCTGGCAGTGATCTCCAAGTAGCTTCGCCAGGTCCAGAGGTCTGGTTCCATCAGGGTAAGGCCATGTGGCTTCTCCTCTGGCTCCTTCAGCTCCTTGGACACTGCCATCTTGTCTTGTCTGTAATTCATCATCTCTGAGACTAACTCCTAACAACTGTGGAGATAGCTTTTCATCTCCATGAGGGAAATCTCAGGAGAAAGCCATGCCCACACGGAGGCCTCATTGACTGCTCAATGGCTATCTCTAGATTAACAGGCTAGACTCCACCCCTACATCTCAATCATGAAATTAACATAAGCACATGACTTCCATAGTTACCGAAGGCAAGAGAGGACTGGATCTACTAAAGGTTAAGCATGAGGTTTAGGAATCTACTAAAGGTTAAGCACAAGCACCCCCAAATATATACAGTATACATTGTAAGCATCAGAAGTCATGATGCCTTTTGTTCTACTTTGCTTTTTGACTTTATTTTCCGTACCTAGAATAGATCTCTTCAGATAGGTAGATAGATAGATGATGATAGATAGATAGAAGATAGACTTATATATAGATATTAATATATATCATATATAATAATATTAATATATATAAATACATATATAGTGGAAAAAGTAAATGCATTAATTTTCTCCTTGATGCTTCAGTTAGTCATTTATATGACTGCATACATATACTAATATTACAAACTATGGAATCCAAAGTTGTTTACTGGAATAAGAAAAATCATTAATATTTATAATAACATAAGAAACCAATAATGTTTACAAATCCTACCCCATGAAGCAGAAAATATCTTTGAGACATTGCTACTTTTTTTGCATACAAAATTACACTGATAAGTTATACATACAAAGACAAAATCGCACAAGTTCCTCGGGATGTGTAACTAAGGGGGCTAGATTAATAGAAAACCAACTAAGCTCACCTTCAAAAAGTGGGGCCAAGATCACAGCAGCCTGCAAGGCAAAAGAAAAGGCAATGGCATCCACCATTCAATTTACTCATTTGTTTTATATTTATTTAGTTAGTGGTTTTTCATTAATGATAAAAATAATGGAAGAGATCTTTTCTAAAAATTTGAAAACATTCACCCACCACATCAAAGAAAGAACCCCGGTGGAGCAGTGGATTGCATGCTGGGTTGGTAACTATGGAACCAGAAATTCGAACCCCACAACCACACCTAGATCAAAGCACAAGGCTACGTCCATGAAAACATGTAACCTCAAACCCCAAAGGAGCAGTTCTATAGCGTTGACTTGGAATTGACTTGATGACAGTAGGATATATCAGGAGAATAAACAATCACCGGATACTCCAGCCAAAGAGTAAGGATGTGAAGTAAAATGAAGCTTTATTGAAAGATAGAGATGAATTCAAGGCAAGGAAATGTGAGCTTCCCTGGACTGAATGTTCCAAGAAATGGGAAGTGCAGGTATATATTTCTATTGTAAAACTGGCTCTCATTGATTTGGAGAAATGAAAGGTGGGATATGTCAAAGCAAGGAAATGAAGGACGTTGGGTACAAGAGGCCAAGGGGAAAGATTGCAGTTGGTTATATGCTTAAACTACAAAAGTGAGTGTTTATGAGGGAGGGTATGGGGTTGTTGTAAAATGTTGAAGACTCACCTGATCTTGTCTGATAACTATGAAAATGATGCATCAAGCTCAATATGTCCAAGAGTCAATTATCATGAGGTGGAAGTCAGAAAATCTTTTTTAAAAATTCTGACACCAACTCTTCCTCCCATGGCACTCCTTTGTTTTTCTTTAATTCAGTAATTCTTCTCAATAGTCACACAAAATCCACATGCAAAATGGACAAGTACAAAGTTTGGTAGGTAATAACTCAATATGAGAAAAGTTCAGGTGACAGTTTTTCCAGCATTACAGTCTCTTTCAGACATACCAAAGGAACATTTCTTTCCAGTCTAGCCAGGAAGCCCCTTGTTCTTTGCCCTGGTTGAGTAATGTTACAAAGTTCATTAAGCACTGCCAATAAATGTCTTAACTGTCACATTCCACTAGGCTTTGAGTCAACTTCATTCTGAAGGCATTGGTACTTACCTCCATGATTTGGCAACCCTACCACTCCCCACATTAAGTGCCTAGAAACGCTGAATTTCTCAAAGGAGGCTCCTGTCCAAGGACACTAAGTTTTACCCAATCTGTGAACCCACCACTCTGTGTTCTTGGTTCTACTATTTCTGGTTCCCGGCCACACCTTTGTTCTCACAGCTCTGATTCTTGGATCAAGCTGGTTCAGTACAGAGATCTGAAAAGAATCTGCTTCACTTCTGGACCTTTGCTCATAATAGCAATAAATTTAACCCTCTTTTATCTGAGATGGCTCATTGTATATCCACTGGGATAGTAAAATTGGCCAATCCACACAGTAGAGTTCCAGATTTTTTGCAACACAAATTAACCCTGTTGAAAATCACCTACAATTAAATCATATAATCCTATTAGCATCCAAGAAGAGAAGAAATATACCCAATTAGCATTTGCCCAGTCTTTTGGACGATGCAACAAAGACCATGGCAAAAAGAGTCACATCAAGCAATTCCCTGCACCACCATGGTCATAAAGAGTTATAAAGAATTTTTTCTTGAGATAAATCTATTGAATAGCTATCTGAAAATATATTTCCTGAAGTCTGTTGGTGACTGAGATGTCTGAGAAACCATCCACATCAGAAGTCCTCATTTCCTTGGTTTAACCAAAAGAAGATTATTTTCTTACTTACAAGCTTCCAAGTCCTCCCAAAGCTTACTGATTATTAAAAGAAGTTCAACAAACAATTAAAAGAAGTTCAGCAAACACTAAACTCGAGTCTGGATTCAAAGCTAGTCCAATCACTTTACTAACATAGAACATCTAAACTTTGGCACTTCCTATTTAGAACAAGAGTCTCCTGACAAAAATAATTGAGGCATCAATCAAATGACATTGTACAATATTTTCTTTAAATTCAAATCATTGAAAAGAGGAAAAGGCATGGTGACTAAGTGTTTTCCTTCTTTAATAACCACATTGCATTTACTTCATTTTGAAATTTAGACAATTCATTTTTATGATCATTTTGAAGCCCTTTCATATATTAAGACTTTCTTCCTATGTTAAGTAATAATAACCCTATACAAATGGACTCTGTTAAAGTTAGAAATTTTGAGTTCATTCTGCTTACCTATTAACTCATCTGTGTTTTTTACACTTTGTTTTCTGTTTTATATGTCGCATTTATTGAGTTTAGAAATTATCTTAACTACCTTTCAGATAGCATGTCTAATTAAATGCTGAAATAGAATTAGAGGTGAATGATATTCTTTCTACTTGACTAGATTCTGGCATGCTCTTGGAAATTAGAATAACCGCAGTGTCTTATCAGTCATATGCTTCAGAATACTGTATACTAAGTTAATTTAAAGAAAATGTACATAATAAATATCATCTACTGGTGAACATATTGCTCATAATCTAGAAAAAACTTTAATATCCTATGTTATGTGAGACCACTCACTCTTTACAATGATATCTTCAGTTAAACAGTGAAATTTTGTATCATATTTTATTACATTAAAGTTTATCTTTCCTAATTGCAAAAATGCCATTAATTACTAAGATGTAAAGGATGCCCTTGGTTTTAGGAATTTTGGGTATTCTATCTAAACTGGAAAAAAGGTTTTTATCACATGCTATGACCTTATTTTACTTGTAATTCTGTCCTAAATATTCTTCAATGACTCATTTAAATATTTTCTGTTCCAACTCCACTTCACCATCTAATTAGACAAGTCCTAACTATAGGTCATTCCACCAGAGGCAATAAAGGCAGCTTTCAGCCATCTGTAGTTAGTAAAGTCATTTTTCAGTCCTTTAGTAAACCAATTCTCTAAATGAGCAAACAATTTATGTTGATTCTATGGTCAGTGATGAGTTTCCGTTTGTACCAAATCACAAAAAGCACATGATGATAAATTCCTCCTGAAGCATGCAATTCTTTCAAACAAGGAAACATCATATAGAAAAAGTCCTCCATTGTGGTTCCTGCTTAGATCAGATGAGTCTCAAACGGGAGAAGATGGTGCATGGAAAAGCTAATTGTGGGATAGGATCCTGGCTTGCTTTTATTTTCATTTTATGGCTTAGTCAAAGAAGACAAACTTCCATGGTGAAGCAGGGAATTAGAATGAAAGGATGCAACTTTTCATTAGCCCCAGCCTCTAATCTACCATTTCTCTAATCTACTATGCCTTTCTCTGTCCTTCTGACTCACTTAAGACCCAAAACTTCTTGACTCAAACTTATCCTGATTTCAACTTTGATTAAACTTTTCGCTTTACTCTATGACTGTTATTTTACTGAATGGCCTACCCTAAATTCACTGGTTCTCAATTCTTTTGCTGGCCTTTATTCAACTGTAAAATTGCCGAAATTTATACCTAAACCTGTCTCCTTGTAATTTTCCACTTAATCTAAATGAAATCAAACCAAGGCCCCTGTTTTCTAGTGGATTCTCATTCAGAAAGATGCTAAAGGGAATTACTTCTTAGGATTTCAGATCATAGAAATTATTATGAGACTAGAAAGACTCATCTTTCTACTTCTGAATGGCTGATGGATTTGTACCCCCAATCGGACCCCCATCCTTGTAATTAATGGGCTGGTGCTTATCTAAGAGATCATCACTAGGGCTCCTTTCTAGTCTAAGTATATCTCATTTTTATTTGTTACAAACTTTGCCTCATGTCAGCACTATTGTTTTCCTTACTCTCCTGATTGCATTTCCTTCAAAAAATATTTAGAAAATGTCACTCTAAGGGAAGGGACCTAGGATTGTTAGATTTACTGTGAACTTGGTTGGGCACATTGTTCCTGGTAGTTAGAGAGTTGAGGCCTCCCTCATGATATGTGATTTCACATAATGTATTCAGCTCCATGATGGAAATAGCTGTAAGCCGTCGAGGAGTTGTGGGAAGATTGAATAGAGTACAAACTCTTGCTCAGGTTGCAGCCCCAATGTTTTTTCAAACATATGACGTACTCGATATAGAAGTGGATGCTGTGAAGAGATTGTTGGTTTCCTTTTGAGGGTTTTGTTGTTGCTTTTGACTTTTCTGTTGCATCAGTATCCTTTATTTGGATTGTTGCCCTCTGGCTCTTTGAACTTGAGCTAATGACCCACCATATTGCTTGCTAATCCTGGGTATCAGCAGTCTGACTGCTTTCTCTTCCTACTTTCCTTATTCCTGGTTCATCAGGCCCCACCCCCACACCCTGTAGCCATACGGGCCAGAAAAAATGTCAAGTTTAATCTCTGGCACACCGGTTCATCTAGACTGAACATTTCCAGTTCTACAATTTTATGAGTCAATTTCTTGATATATATTATATTTATAAATTATATATATTTAATATTTATAAATTATACATATATCCTTGATATAAATTTTATTAATAGGTACTACTGTATATATAGTAACCAGAAACACCCTCACCACCCATTACTGCTTCTAGATCTATATATATTATTAGATCTCAGTCTCACCAAGTTCCAAAAGGTGAAGACCAAATGGTGAACCAGGAAGGGGAACGCTATAATCTTAAAGAACTGCTAGAGATTTCTAATATACACAGAAACCTAGGGAATGTTTAGATACAGGATAATTGCTCAAAAAAACCTAAGGGTGTATCTCTCTGAGATT
This sequence comes from Nesogale talazaci, assembly GCA_004026705.1. Classification (NCBI taxonomy): domain Eukaryota; kingdom Metazoa; phylum Chordata; class Mammalia; order Afrosoricida; family Tenrecidae; genus Nesogale; species Nesogale talazaci. The sequence goes on along the minus strand of PVJH01005030.1, from coordinate 86,553 downwards.
GTTCACATGGGTGTACTAAGCATAGATCTTTCATCCAATGTTTCAGCTCAATGAGAGAGAATCTAATAGTCTATTTGATTAGTTTGGTGACGCATGGATTGCATCATGTCCTAAAATAAGTCAAATTTAAGAACCAGCTAGATATACGTTGGTAGATTTCAGAAACTTTCCAAACGCTTAGGAAAATTGACATGCTAAAGAAATATTATCAGAATAGAGCCAGAGATTCATACATGCAGTGCCTGATTAAACTTTAATATTTACTCTATGACGGTTGCTTTACGGAATGACCTATCATAAATGGCACAACCTTTACAAAAAGTAAGAAACAATTTTGTCAAGGAAACCCCAGAATCTTTTAAGACTGATGTGATTGCTGGTATGAAACTCAAGTTTGACCATGGGAATCGCTCTATAACTTGTCTGATTGACTAACGACACCTAACTACATACTTGCTGATAGAGCCCAAACATAGTCTACTTGGCAGTTTCCCTATGAGTTAAGTATATAGAAAACTCTTGACTTAATCTTTATAAGTAGAAGATCTAGGTCAGGTGGATAGTCATGTTATTGAAAACCCCAAAATAGAATTGTGGTAAACTGAGGGACTGAATGAGAATGTAGTACAGCTAAATCATCTGTGCTCATAAATAAGGACTGGAAAGTCAACTCTAGTAGGGATAGGCTCTCATGGCCATGAGATATAAATGAATCTTAATATACATTCTCATGACTGGACAAAGTCCCTTCAATAGTCCCTCATAAAAGAACTGTCACAAAGGAGCTAATATATAAGATGAATCATTTCTCTGTCTAGCTACTTTACAATGCCTAAAGGTTGCCTATAGATAAAAGTAATCAGGTTCTACAGCCAAGCCACCATCAATGTACCAGCCCCCTGGGGAGGCCTCAGGGGGAGTTGAGGTCAACGAGCACTAGGTCAAGACACTGACTCATTTCATTGCTTGTCTATTGAATTACCTGCTTATGATATTACCTATTGATTGTGACCATGTTAGCTATAAGATGTGCATGCCTTATGAAAGATATGTAAGTCCCATTATATATACTCATTAGAAAATACATTCCTCTCTCAGTCCTAACTTTAGGCAAGGAGTCCCTTTGCCCCACTGTCTGTCTGTCTTTAATATTTCCTGAAATCACAATGCCACTCCTGAGGACCCATTCCAGTGCTGGAGAGCCCCCTCACCCCAATGTAGAATGACAACTGTTCAACTAATTCCCATTCCTGAGCCAGAACACAGACCCACAACCCCTTGAATGAAAGGCAAAGCCAGATCTTATGAAGGAAGGGACAAAATATACCATCCAAAATTTATACTGTCTAACTCTCAGGCTTCCAAAAGGAACTTGTGACATCTACAAGAATGAATTAAAGAAAAGGAAATTATCCAAATTTGGGTGAGACTGGAGACTGACTCTAATCTCAGGAGATTCAGAATATTTCTAAAGTTCATCAATCATATTGAAGGTATATACAGTTCTAGTTATTATTGTAGTCTTAGGTCAACTCATCTTATAGTGGGACCAGTAGGATCCTGAACTCATCCTGTGGTGATGCCCCAGTTCCAAAATACATAATTGGAAGAGACATACTCAGCAACTAGCATGGTCCCCATATTTGATGCTTGGCATGAGAACAAAAATTATGGTAAGAAAAGCCAAGTGAAAATCATGAGTTACCTCTGCCTAGGAAAAAGGAAACCAAAAGTAAAACCATGTTTCTGATTGCAGAGACTAGTGCCACCATCAAGTAGTTGACTGATGCAGGGGTAGCAATTTAATGCAATTATTTGCCCTGTGAATGAAACAGATGAAGTTTTGGAGAATTACAGTGGATTATCTTAAACTTAACCAAATAGTCACTCTGATTGTAGCTGTTGTTCCAGATGTGGTTTTGTGGATTAAGAAAATTAATACTTCTCTTGGTGCTGGTAATGTAACTCTTAAACTCTTAAACTGGCCCATGCCATTTTCTCAATTATGACTATAAAATATCACCAGAAACAGTTTCCCTTGAGCTATAATTTTACCTTCTTCCCTCCCTGGTATGTCAACTCACCAGCGTTATGTCAAAATTTAGTCTTTCTTTTCCATAAAATGTAACACTGGTTAATTACGTGGGTCACATTGTGCTGATTGAAATCTAGTAAGAAAAAAAATCAAAAACTAGACTTACTGGTAAAACATCTACAGATTAAAATTCAGGTACCTTCCAATTTAGTGATATTTCTAAAATCCAATTATGTCGGGAATGTAAAAATAATCCTATTAAAGTGAAGGATGAGTAATTGCATCTTACACTTCCAACAACTACAATGGAGACCAGTCTCCTGGTGGGCCTCCTTGGAATTTGGAGGACACACATATGCATAAGTTGAGTGTGCTACGCCAGCCTAATTATGGATGATTCTAAACTGCTAGCTTTCAGTTTAGCCCGAAGGAGAGAAGGCGCTCACCAGGTTCAAGCTTTTTGTTCAAGATGCTCTTCCTACTTGAACTATATGACCTGCTAATCCAATCGAAATAGTGTTTGCAGTGTCAGTGGCAATGAAAGAAGTAATTTGCAATCTCTGACAAGCTTATATTGGTGAATCACAGCACAGCCTTGGGATTCTAGAGCACAGGTGTGCAATCCTCTCCATATAAACACTCTCCTTGTGAGAAACAACTTTGATTTGTCACTGGGTTTTTCCGGAGACTGACCACTTCACCATAGGACACTAAGTCACCAGGTAATCTGAGCTTCCTGTCGTGAACTGAGTGTTGTCTAACTCACAGAGTCATAAAGTTGTATGTGCACTGCAGCACTCCAGCATTAAACAGAATGGTATGCATGAGATGGGACTCAAGCAGGTTCTAAAAGTACAATCAAGCAGCATGGAGAATCAGCCCAAATGTCTATGGTCCCCACTGCTCTCACAGTACTGTCATTTTCCCAGTCTTAATTGATGGCCTCATAGGATAGTCTTATGATTAGTTGAAGAAGGCAGAGAAAATGTGTTCTTGGTTTTCAGAGGACTCCGCATGCTGTGCAGATGCCATTCAGAGAAGGACAGCAGCAGCACGGTGCCTCCTCTCAGGACCTCCCTGGAGAATAATGGCAAAGGGGAATCCTCCTCCTGAGTGGAGCTTTGCATTGTGTATCTTATTGCTCAACGTGCTTGGAAAGAGACATTTCCAGATAGGATCATGTATGCTGCTAGAGGTTGTGAATTTGAAGGAGCATGATAGGTGACAAAGAGGTATAAAGAAGAGGAACATGTGTACATTTCATTGAATGGGTCCCTAAAATGGAATTATGTGTATTTTATGTGAATGCTCACTGAAGAGCTATACTTGCAGAGGAAGATTTCAATAATCAAGCAAATAAGGTGAAATGTTCCAAGGAAAACCAGTTATCCTATTTCCCCAGCTACTCCCAATGGGCTAATAAACAATGTGTGCCTGGTGGCAAAGTTGGAAGTTATACATGGGTTCAGGAAGATGGACTTCCACTCATCAAGGTCAAGTTGGCTACTGTGTTAGGCTGCATTCTCTAGACAATCAAAGCCAGTGGCTAGAAATTATAGTCCTTATTTCCACCATGTAACATAAACTGAAAATCCTCTTTGATTGATGAAAACAGAGGGAGATTAAAAGATAAAAACACCCTCTCAATGGGATTGATTTTTGGTAACAATTTTTGAAATATTTTCTCAATGTGTTAGGATATAAAAACCAGGAATTAAGTTACTTTCAGGAATCATCTTGAACAATTTTCTCTTTTCAGTTCTATTTCTCTGTAGGATGAGATTTATTTTATTATATTTATTATAATGTACTTGCAGAATATACTTAATCTGAACTTGTGCTTATTCACCTAAACTGAGATAACATTTTTTTGAAAACTAGAAACTAAATAACAGCATATTTCTGGTTTTAGGGTGTGTGGGATTTTTTAAAATTATTTTATTGAGGGTTCATACAACACTTATCACAACTCTGTATCACAGTTCATGGTATGCAATGCATATTTGCACATTTATTTGTTGCCATCATCTTTCTCAAAACCTTCTCTTTCTACTTAAGCCCTTGGTATTAGCTCCTCATTTTTCTCTCCTCGAACCCCCCCTCCCTCAAGGACCCTTCATAATTTATAAATTATTATCATTTGGTCATATCGTACACTGTCTGATTTCTCCCTTTGTCCACTTCACTATTGTCTATACCCCAAGGAGGAGGTTATATGTAGATCCTTTTAGTCCGGGTAGACTAGAGGAACAAATTTCAGAGACACGCATATAGGTATAAGGAAAGGGTTTATATACAAAAGAAATGTGACCCTCAGAAGGCATCCCAATCCAGTCCAGTGCAAAGTCATAAGTTCAATAATAACCCATATGCCCAAAATCAGTCTATAAAGTCTGCTTCCGACTCAGGAAGTCACAGGTCAGTGAGTGCAGAATTCTGGCGCTGGCAGGGGTCTCCCCATGGCTCCTCGCTTCCAGGGCTCAGGTCCATCAACAGCATGCCACTCCAGCCTCAGAGGTCTGTCTTCATCAGGGTAAGCCGTGTGGTCTCTCCACCGGCTACTCCAGCCTCCCAGCCATCGCCATTCTGTGTTGCCTGTGGTTAATCATCTCTGAAACTAACTCCCAACAACTGGGGATGATAGCTTCTCATCTTCACAAGGGAAATACCGCGAGATTTCCCAGGAGTCTCAGGAGAAAGCCATGCCCACACAGAGGCCTCATCAGCTACTCAATGGCTATTTCCAGATTAACAGGCCAGACTCCACCCCTACATTTCAATCATAAAATTAACATAAGCACATGAGTGCCACAGGTCATATCGTACACTGTCTGATGCCTCCCTTTGCCCACTTCCCTATTGTCTATACCCAAGGAGGAGGTTCTATGTAGATCCTTTTAATCACCCCCCTTTCTACTCATTTAACTCCAGTTTTACGAGTTCATCAGATGTTTACCATTTCAACTAATACTCAACTCTTAGTAGCTAGTACTCACTTTCTTGAAAATATTTATTCTGAAATCTAGCAACAAATTCATGTAAAGGTAATAGTGTTCTATCCCCATGACTGCGTTAGTCACCATAGTATGACACTTAATAACATAGTACCTTGCAAATTTTCACTGAATTATATGCAGGTATTAATAATTTATCAGATTTGATAAAAATTCCTTTGGAGGGACCTAATTAGTGCACTCTAATATCACATTTGTCTTTATAATTACCTATACTAATTCATTCTATCTTACTATATTTTAGAAAGAATCGCTATTTGTTGTGAGACAGAGAAATGGGAAATTCCACAAGAAAGGTATCTAATCTAACTTATGTGGAAGGCAAGTTTTTCAGTAAGAGAACTTGTCAGAAATGTAATTTTTTAAAACATTTAAGCACACCTGGGATGGTGAAGAGGTGCAGAGCATTCTAGACATGTTGGATATTTTGTGCTAATTCTCTGATATTTGTAGAAGAGGTTATGTTGACACTATTATAAATAAAGTGTCTGAGAAAAGGCTGTCTCATTTCGTATCTATTTTTTCTTTCATCTAAACTTCGTTAAAATTGAAGGCTCAATTTTATACACAATAAGATTACTAGTAATTATAATTTAGTAATAATTATTAATATTAATAATATACACAGTAATATTATACACAAAAAGCAAAGGCCCCAAACTACTAACTGTAAAGCTTTAAAACACTTTAAAAGGGAGCTTTGAATTTTTTTTATGAGAAATGCAGGCTCAAGAGTCATGGTGTTATTTGTTATTTGTTTTTATTTTTACTTAAGCTATTTTACTGAGCAATAAAAACTAGATGCCTCTTTAACTCAATTATGCTCCTGCAGAGGTGTAATTTTTTCCTTCATCTACATTTCAATTTTTTTTCTTCCAGGAGCTAATACCACTATCATCTCATTCCATAATTCAATCACATCAAGCAACATTGTACAATTTCTATCATAATCTGTTTCTAAACATTCTTTTCTTTCTTGAACTCCTTGACATCGGCTCTCATTTAGCCCCGCCCCCACCCAGAATTCTACCCCCTAGGAGTCCTTGTTCTACTTGCTGTCTCTGTAGGTACCTTGATCCTGATTTTCATATACTGGAGAAAAAAAACACGAGAATTCAAGAGGGTGACCTCCAATGACAAAATACATGTGATATAATCCCCAATATGGAGAGAGAGAGAGAGAGAGAATGGTGAAAGCCAGATCAGATCCAAGGTGCATTAGAGGAGGGATCCATTAACAAGGGTTCATTCTCTCTGCCTTAGCAGCTCCTTCTTATGGCGTTCTCAAGAGGAAAATCCCAATCATCATTTGAAGAAACTATTCTTGATATCTCAGTAACATTCCTTGGCCACTCATGAGTCCATGCTGTATCAAGTTGGGATTATTAACCACTGAGATTTTAATTGATTAATCTCTATGTCATCAAATTCTAGGAGAATGTAAGCTTAATAAAAGGACTTTATCAGATATTTGCCAGTAACACCTATTTATCGATTAAAGAATTAATCTTGAAATAAATAAATAAAACTGTTTCTAAGACTCTGTATACACTGGTATGGTGAACATTACTGAATTAATACAAACCAGATAGGGCTTTAAATGATAATAACTGACAGGACAAATAAATAATTACTTAATACTAAGAATTAAAAACATGACTCTGTAGCAGCCTGCAAAAACAAGTATACTTAAGATGTTTTTCTTAAATCCAAGGACTGTTAGTATATTTAGTTTTATCTGTGAAAATTCAAATCTTAATAGGATTTTTTTCAACAAAAGAAGCTTTTTAAAGTTATTTCATTTACCTATATTTTATATGTTTAAGAAATATGATTAAAAGCTGAGCCCTGGTGGCGTAGTGATTATGTGCGGGACTGCGGCCCACAGGGTTGAGGGTTCAAATCCAGCAACAGCTCTCCAGGAGCAAGACTGCACTTCCTTCTCCCACCAGGGCAGTGATGTGGAAGGAAAAAAAAGAAAGTTGGTTAAAGAGAAAGTTCTGTGTTGATCCTCTCTGAAAGGCATTCTCAAGAAAAAAAGATAATTGGATCTTGAGCTGAGAAGAGTAGGTTCAACAGTAACATATATAACTCAGTAAACAAGGATCTGTGTTATGAATCTTATGAATATTTCTATAGTCTGATTTTATATGCTAATTCATGCCAATCTCCCATATGTATATTAATTAATCTTTTATGTATTTCTATAGAACTCCAAACTTTGAAAACCAAACTAACTGCCATGAAGTTGCGACCCCTGAGGGCAGAGTAGAGCTGAGCTGTAATTCTTTATGGAGGTAGAGCGCCTCATCTCTCTCCCATGGAGCAGCTGATGGTTTCAAACTGCTGGTCTCATGGTTAGCAGCACAACACATAACTCCACCAGAGCTCCTTAGAGGCTTCCAATGAATGAAAATCCCTTGCTATCCCCTGAGCAACAGAGGAGTCATGTTGTAGACAGAAAGGAAGGAAGGAAGGAAGGAAGGAAGGAAGGAAGGAAGGAAGGAAGGAAGGAAGGAAGGAAGGAAGGAAGGAAAAAAAAAGAAAGAAACAGAAAGAAAGAAAGCCCATAATAGAAATAAGTCTTCATTCAATGCCTGATCTTTCAAAGTGAATTAATAGGACAAAAATATGGACTTGTTCTTTTTGATATACAAATGGCTCTAATTTATCCAAATAACTGAATTTCTCTATGACCCCTGAGATACTTAATCAACCTGAATCATTGTTGTAAAATTTTAAAACCTTACACAAATAATTTTGCATATCAGTTTTCTGCCACGAACATAACACATTGCCACAAATTTGATAGATTAAAGCATGTAGTTCCAGAGGCCAGACGTGGGTAGTTAAGGTAGTTAAGTTCCTATACCACCACTCTCCCTCCAGAGGCTCTAGGGCAGCATAAATTATTGGCCCTTTAAAGCTGGCGTTGGCTGTGGCATTCTTTGAGTGAACGCCATGCCTCATGCTACTCAATGTCAATAAATTGCATTGCTTCTCCCTCTTCTGGGTACGACGGGGTATGTCTCAAAAGGAGATTTGTCCCTGGATTTGGGACACAATCTTGACAAAGTAAAATGGTTTAGGTATGCGTCCACCCTGGGCTCCATGTGAGAAAAAAAATCACGTCAAAGCCTGGTTTGTGATCCAAGCAAATCTGTAAATTAGAAATTTCAGGTGTACACAGGCAACCCCAGACTCCCTTGCCCCTGTCTGCCTGTGGGGAAGATGCTTGAGAAAAGCACACTGCAGTGGCCAGCTGTGGACGGCAGTCCGCGGTGCAGCTGTGCGACACTGTATCACAGCCTGGGAAAGAGCCAGAGCCAAGCCGTTAGCATTTTCGATTCTTTGGCAGGAAGGCGTGGTTGACGACCCTGGTCAACCCCATTGGCTGAATTGAAATCATCTGGCCTGGGTTTTATGTCCCCATTGCACTCAAAATCTTTATAAACCCTTCCACGTGTTATAAATAAATTGTACTACTATTGAATAATAAGTCTTGAATAAGAGTTACTTCAAAAGCAATCTGTTAGTATACTGAAAATATTCTTAGGAGAATGCTTTATTTTTTGTTTTCAAGTTCAAACAACAAACCTGTAAAAGCTAAATATAATTAGATCTTAGAAAACTTGAATTTAAAACTTTAATATTTCAAGGGAATAATTTCTTATGTGACCATGTAAATATATAGTGAAATTAAAAGATATATGAGGATGTCCATGAAATGCAAAACTAATAGGTTATAGTTGATGTTCATTATTGAGCTGTAAAATAGCATGTAGAATAAATAGCTAGAACTTGATAATATAAAGTCAAAAAATAGCCTTAAGATTCAAAATAATCATATCTATTACATGTAATAAAATTATATTTGAATATGTAATATCTGCTTTTATTGTGCTTTTTATGACTATGTACAGAGCCCATTAGAGTCACCTTCAGTAGTTAGAATTCCCTCACATTGGTTCCATTCCCCACAATACGTCAGCACACTCGCTTCTTTCAACCTGGGAACACTGTTCCTTTTCATATAGGCTTTCTATCCTTTCATGTATTTTCACCTCTGTCCTCCAGATATGGTATAATTCATTGTTCTAAAGAAACAAAGTACAATGACATTATGATAGAATAATATTCATTGCCATACAATAAAATTCAATCAATACAATTATTCAAATTTAAGCAGCAACTTCTATGGCCAATGATGAAAATGACCAGTTCTGAAAATGACCAAACATGTGATCAAGATACATTGATAATTATTACCCATTAGGATGCAAGTTAGAAACAAAAAGGAAGAAATAGTAGTTAGAAAATATAGCCTTTGTGATAGAAATGAAGCTGAACATCGCATGATAGAAGTGTGCAAAGCAAAAGACTTGTTCCATAGTAAATACCTTTTATTAACAACACAAAAGTAACTATATTTCTATCAATGTAATACACAGAAATCAAATTGACTGCATTTGTGGGAATAGACAATGAAGGTGATCAATATCTGCAAGTAAACCCAGACGAGGGACGGACTGTGGAACAGACTATCAACTGCTCATATGCAAGTCCCAGTGGAAGCTGATGAAAATAAAAACATGTCCAGTAAAGTCAAAATATTACCTGGAATATATCCCACCTGAATTTTGAGAACATCTCCAGAACAGATCTGTTTCTAATCTGTTTCTAAACACTAATGATAGAAGAGCTGATGAGCTATGGGATGGCATCAAGAATGTCATATATGAAGAAATCAAAAGGTCATTAATATGACTGCAAATAAAGAAAATATAAAACTGAAAGTCAGAAAAGACTCTGAAACTTACCTTCACTTCCAGAGTTCTCCCCCCAAAATTCATTGTCTTCCAGCCAATGCTCACTCATAGTGATGCCCTGTGGGTTTCTGAAACATTTTATAGGAGTCAAAAGCCTGATTTTCTCCTACAGAACTATGTTGGTTTCACACTGCCTATCACGCAGCTCACAGGCAAACATTGAACCAATACACCATGAGGGCTCCATATGCCTAAACTAGTTAAGGCAAAAGGAAAATATGGTGAAGCTAAAGAGCTGAACAGAAAATTTCAAATGGCATCTAGAACAGAATGAAATAATGGAATGTGCAAAGAACTAGAGATAGAAAACTAAGCAAAAAAGGACATACTCTGCATGTCTTAAACTGAAAGGACTCAAGAATAAAACTCAATCCTTAAGTTGCAATATTGAAATATTCTATGATCAAAATACTGAGTGGTGCAAGAACTAGACTATATTCAAATAGTTCAAATGGTAGCATGTGAGGCTACATATCATGTGATGGCATAGCTATTGAGATGTTTCAACAAGCTGAGGAAGCACTGCAAGCACTCATTCATCTATGCCAAGGAATTTGAAAGGCAGCTGCTTTCCTGTAGTTCTTAAATGCTTCTGCCCATCCACTATCATGATTCCAATTCTACCAGACAAATCCAGCTAGACCAGGGGATGTATTCTGGAGTCGAAAACATGGGGAATTTAGGAGAGATGATCCCTCAGCACTAGTGGAGGGAGTGGTGATACTGGGAGGGTGGATGGGGTGGTAGAATAGAAAAAGGAAACCAATTTCAGGGATCTACATATAACCTCTTCTTTGGGGTATGGACGACTGGGAAGTAAGTGAAGGGACACATTGGACAGTGTATGATATGAAAAAGTAATAACAATTTGTAAATGATCAAGGGTTCATGGGGGAGGGGGGAGGGAAGGGAAATATGGGGAGTTGGTACTGGAGGCCTAAGTGGAGGGAGGATGTTCTGAGTGTGATGATGGTAACAAGTGTGCGAATGTGGTCTGCATACAATTGATGTATGTATGGATCATGATGGGGAGTTGTATGAGTCCCCAGTAAAATGATTCATTTAAAAGAGGAGAGGGGGAGAGAGGAGCTAATACCAAGTGCTCAAGTAGAAACTATTTGAAAATGAATATGGCAGCATGTGTACAAATATGTTTGATACAAATAATATATTGAATGTTATCAAAGCTGTCAGTATTCCCAATAAAATCATTGGGGGAAAAAAGAGAAGACAGTGCCTTAGCCATCTGATTGGAAAAGATCCATATTTGTACCCATTTCAAAAATACTGACCCAACAGATGAATAAATTCTGGAACAATACCATTGTTCTATAAAAGTAAAATTCTACTAAAGGTGATCCAACAAAGTTTGTAGCAGCATATTGAAAGGAAGCTGTCAGAGATTCAGGCTGGATTCAGAAAAGGGCATGGAACAATGGATATAATTGCTGATGTCAAATGGATCTTGGCTGAAATCAGAGCATTCCAGAGAGATATCGACTTGTGTTTTCTTGCCTATGCCAAGACATTCTACTGAGTGGATCATAAAAACTAAATTATAGTCTTTGGAGGAATGGGAATTCCAGAACACTTCATTGTGCTCATGTGGAATCTGCCCATGGACCAGAGACAGTTGTGAAACAGAACAAGGGAATACTGCATACCTGAAAATAGGAGAAATGTACAGCAGGGTTGTATCTTCATATCTTACTTGTTTAACATGTATGCAATCAAGTAACCAAAGAAGCTTGTTTATAAGCAGAAAGTGGCATTGAGTTTGGAAGGATTTTTAGCAACCAGCGATATGCAGATGATAAAACCTTGCTTTCTGAAAGAGACAAGGGCCTGAAGAAGATGAAGGATTGCAGCCTATACCATGCATTACAAATCTATACTAATAAATACCCTATCATCACAACTAGACTAATGGGTGGCATTATGATAAATGAGAAAATGTTTGAAGTGGTCAAAAATTTTATCCTTCTTGGATTCACAATCTATACTCATAGAAACAGCAGTCAGGAGATAAAATGACGCATTGCATTAGGTCAATCTGTTGCCCAAGACCTGTTTGAAGTGTTGACACACAAGAATCTTACTCTGCAGCACAAGGCATGCAAGAACAAACCCAGGATGTTTTAATCACCCCATATGCATGTCAATGTTGGACATTGAATTAGGAAGACTGATGAAAAATTGATGCTTTTGAATTATGGTATTAGCGAAGAATGTTAAAGGTATCATGGACTCCTAAAAGAACAGTTAAATCTGTCCTCGCAGAAGTACAGACAGAAGGCCCCATTGAAGCAAGAACGATGAGACTCAGTCTCACATTTTTAGGATATGTTTTCAGGATACACCAGTTCCTGTACAAGATGGCCATGCTTGGTCAAATGGAATGGCAAAGATAAAGAGGAAGACCCTCCACAAGAGCAATTGGTAGGGTGGCTTCCACAACGGGCTCAGGCATGAGGGCAAGTTTGAGGATGGTGCACGAGTAGGTGGTGTGCTGTGCTCTGTGTTCATAGGTCGCTGTGAGCTGGACCTGATGAGATGGCACCTGAGAAAGAGATCTCAGATATTGTTTCCATGGTGCGGACCTACTGTTTGACTGAATAGTAGTCTCCAGAAATATTGTCAGTGCCCGCTCATAAGGGTGTCATCGATGTAGGAGTTCCCATAGTTTCTGTCTGACCAGGATGTCTTGTCATTTGTGAATTTTACTTTTCTACATTTTCTTCCCATTCCATCCAGTTTCCTTTGTGGTGAGCTAAGTCAGAGCCGTTGCTGATGATAGCTGTATCCCACCTGGTCTTTCTGCTCTCATGACTATTCACCTTACTTTGCTCTGGATTGGATAAGCCCAATAATTGCACCGTAGATGTTTATTTGCAAATTTAGGACCTCAGGTACTCATACTATTAGGAAAGATGATGTGATATTTATGAACTATATTTTACCAGTTTATGTAGACAGTGCTCAAGCCAATAATCCTTTCCTTTCAAATCTAAGAACTTCATGCACCAGTTGCTTGGTTATGACTGTATAATTGTCATGACTGCATTCCTTGTGCCTATTATCTATTACTACAAGGTGGGTTCAAAACATGCATGAAAATGGTCTGTTCTCTTTTTTAAACAGCTTTGTTGACATATAATTTGTTTAACACACAATTCAATGGTTTAAATATATTTGAGTGTTGTGCATTAACTACCGCCATCAATTTTAGTCGTTTTATTCTTCTTCTATCCATTGTCATTATTGTCCCATTTCCCACAACCTTGCCTGCTATACCCTTAAGAGCTATCAATCTACCTATCCTGAATCTCATATGAACACAAACATACAAAAAGATCCCAATGAAAACAAAATAAACCAGAAAAATCTCAATCCAAAAGAAAGCAGAAAATTATAAAAAGTAGAACAAGTTAAAAATAGGTCAAGAAAGGGCTGAGAGGCATAGTGATTGAGTGTGGGACTGCGGCCCACTGGCTTGGCAGTTCAAATCAAGCAGGAGCCTTCCAGGACCAAGGCTGGGCCTCCCACTCTCACCACAGGGCAGTGATGGCAAAAAAAAAAATAGGTCAAGAAAGAAAACAGTGGTAAGATGTTGAATTTCAACCCAACTATATCTGTAGTAATCCACTTTCTTATGCATTCTTTTTTTTTTAAATCATTTTATTGGGGGTTCGTACAACTCATCACAATCCAGCCAGCCAGCCATGTGACAAGCACATTTTCACATGAGTTGCCGCCATCATTTTCAAAACATTTTCTTGCTACTTGAGGCCTTGGTATCAGCTCCTCATTTTTCCCCTTCTCTCCATCTGTCATGAATCCTTGATAATTTATAAATTATTATTATTTTCCCATGTCTAGCACTCTCCCGTGCCTCATGTTACTCTCTTATCTGTTGTCCATCCTGCAGGGTGGGGGTTACAGGTAGGCCATGCATTCCTACTGAGGACAATGCTATTCTAACCTTCCACAAACTTCCTGAAGTTTTCTTATATACACACAGCACCTACAATTATGTGTGTAGAAATATTTGCAACCAAGGCTGTATCTGCAGGTATGTGTGCTCCCTTAAAGACTCCAAATGTCATTGTATCTGCTGTATATATCCATTCACAAATTAGTGCTAGCATATTCAAATATTTTAGGATTTTCTCGGCTGCAATAATTCCCTATCCATGGCCATTGAGCTGATTCTGACTGAGAGCAACCCTGTCAGGCAGAGAAGAAGTACTCCCTCTGTGTTTCCGGGACCCTACTTCTTTTTGGGGGGCCTGGGACTCTCATATTTATCCTGTGCATCAGGGAGCAGTGTCGGATTACTGGCCTTTCCGATTTCCAGTGTAACTTATTACCTACTCTCCCACCAGAGCTTCCTGTTACTTACAGAAGTTGCTTTTTATTCCTGCATTACTCTGTGTCAGTCTTTTCTTTGATTATATGGTGTTGGCTTCCTCCATATTGTGTTTTTTCTTTCATGTCACCATTATCAACACTGCTTAAAAAATACATTTTTAAAGTACAAGTGTAATTTCATTTAGATGCATATACTTAGTTGCTAAGTTCTGAACATGAAAGTTGGTTTATAAAAGCTAAATTGTTCTAAAGAAATCAAATTTCTGAATTGAGATTATGAAGTTAATTCTATACCTTTATTGTGAAAATTCCTGGCACTTGTAGATACAAATCTCTCCTTACAGTGGGTGTTATAGTTAAGGGAATTCACATAAAGGTAGTTAAAATACTAGCAAATGGTACATTATTCATTAAAAAATGGAACCAGGAGGGGAACAAAATGAATTGTTAATACCAAAGGTTTAAGTGGAAATCAAATGTTTTGAGAATGATGATAGCAACAAATATACAAATGTGCTTGGCATACAATGTATGTACATATGAATTGTGATACGAGCTGAATGAGTCCCCAACAAAATGATTTTTAAAAATGAAAATAATTTTAAATGGTACCAGAAAGAAAGTTTTCATTTAGGAAAATACTTTTGAAAGAGATAAAGAAACTATAGCGATAAGCAATAAATGCAGTTCAATTTAGTCTGCTTCCTTTGAAAGAAATATTAATTTTGTGTTAACATCACTTCCAACAATAGGCATCTTGATGGTATTCATAATCGTTTGCTTTCATTATCATTCACAATCTCTTAATTTAAGAAGAGGTGAAACTAATAAAGAAAAATTCAGCAGTTCAGTAGTAGTCATCAGGTTGGCATTAGGTGGACAATAGTGAATTAATATAAAACTAACACCACAGTAGATGACTATGTAATGTATAAGTTTCAAAATGAAGTCAGTATAAAAAGTTTAGGATTGGACTTGAGGGACATTGAATTTGATAAGCTATTAAAAATTCACTTTTAATATTATTTCATTCAAGTTACAATATGAGCAGATACAAAGAGTTCTGTAATTTAGTTGGCCTATTAAAATGGATGTGGGGGGGGGCAAAAAGTGTTTTATGGCAAATTTTCCTCTTTGAAGAAGAACAGAAGCCTGGTGGTTGGTGGTTCGGCGTGGGGCTGTGGGCTGCATGGCTGGTGCATCGAAACCACCAGCCGCACTAAGAGAGGTCTGGCCTTTCTTCTCCGGTTGTTACACTCTCAAAACCCCCTGGGGATCAATAAGAGTCAACACTGACTCAGTGACGATGAGTTTTTTGTGTGTGTTTAGCTGGAGTATATAAACAACACAACATTTAAAACTTCATCTAGTTGTACTTCACTTATTTGTTCTCAGTCGGAACTGCATCAAAGCATGTGTAGCTAAATTTTATTTTACTGCACTAGAGAAACTCTACCTCTTGAGATCACACAAACGCACAACTATTGACTAAACACACATTGGGTCATTTCAAAGGTCAGTGTGCGTTTGCTCTCATTATCATTCACAATCCCTAAATTTAAGAAGAGATGAAAATAAAAGAGACAAATCCTGCAGTTCAGCAGTCAGAATTGAGCTTCTTTGCTTTCAAAATGAATTATATTGAGAGCCTTAAACATGAAAAATAAATATATTCATTCCTGGGTGAGGCTTGCTTTTCTGAGTTGAACTAGAAACTGTAAAAAATGGATAAAAATACCCTACTCACTTAGTCCAGATTCAATTTAATAACAGTCAGGTTTATTTGTGCACACTGGCATTTATAATTCACAGATATGAAATGCCCCATTTCTTAGAACCTCACAAAGTGTGAAATGGTGAAATCAATATTCAGCTGTATAGATAAGATTGTACTACCAAAGTAATTCATCAACACCCTTTTCAATTATATGCCTGCAACCTTGCCAGACTCTGAGGGCTCAGATTTTGGTATTCTTATGTATCCAGTTCTTAGCACAGTTACCACAATCCAAGATGCTTACATATTGTCTGTTGAACGAATCAAAAGGTCAAAATGGCAGCGGGGGGGGGGGCAGATATTGAGAAATAACACAGCTCGGCATGGACAGTAATAAGTAAAACTAGAAAGCCCTCAATTCTTCAAGCTGGGGTAGGGGGAGCGGTAACACTGCCATTACGTCAATTTCACTTCAAAGTACAAAATAGAGGTCCCTTTGAGGTTTCTGTGGAAGGAAATCTTAATCCGGGCAGAAAACCTCATCTTTCTCCAGTGCAGTGAGCAGGGGATTTGAACTGCTGGCTTTATGGTTAGCAGCCCATTGTGTCATTCATGATGCAACAATGCTCCCTCAAGCTAATAAAAATGGGTTTATATATAAAGGGAGGGAGCTCTGGAGGCAGAGTGGCTGTGTGTGGGGTAGCCAACTGCAAGGTCACCTAACAACTCAGCAGGAGAAAAACAAAGCTTTCTATTCCTGAACACGGTCACATCCCTGAAAACCCAGACAGACAGTTTTACCCTGTGTGATTAGACTCAGTAGCAGTGAGTTTTTGTTTGTTTTATATAATCGAACGAAAGGGAGGATATTAAAGACATGATCAAATTCCATATGTGAAGGTCAGTCGATCACTTGGTTAGGAAGGGGTAAAAACACACGTATGTGAGTGGTGCCAGCTGGATCTCTTATAGTCAGTCATGCATGGTTATGATCAATTATTCATGATTACAATCATGTACACATTTTTCAAACAACAAAATATTTACAGATTCTTCTCAAAGGGTATTGTGGCAGCAGTGTGCTTATGTTAATTTTATGATTGAAATGTAGGGGTGGAGTCTAGCCTGTTAATCTGGAGATAGCCATTGAGTAGCCAAAGAGGCCTCTATGTGGGCATGGCTTTCTCCTGAGACTTCTGGGAAATCTCACGATATTTCCCTCGTGAAGATGAGATGCTATTTCCCCAGTTGTTGGAAGTTAGTCTCAGAGATGATTAATCACAGACAACACAGAATGGCGGCGGAGAGACCACACGGCTTTGCCCTGATGGAGCCGGACCTCTGAGGCTGGGACAGCCACAGCTTCTGCCAGCGATGAGTTGCTTCTGCCACCACTGGATGCTGTTGATGGACCCTGAGCCCTGCAAGCGAGGAGCCATGCGGAGACCCCTGTCAGTGCCGGGACTCTGCACCCACTGACCTGTGACTTCATGAGTCAGAAGGAGACTTTATGGACTGATTTCGGGCATATGGGTTAATGTCGGACTTGTGACTTTGAGGTGGACTGGCTGGGATGTTTTCTCAATGTCCTGTTCCTCTTGAATATAAACCCATTCCTTATATCCATATGCGTGTCTTTGAAATTTGTTCCTCTAGTCTACCTGGACTGACACAGGTATCTATTCTCGTGATACACTTTTTCTAATTGAAAAGGAAACGAAGACATAAACATAACACTAATTTTAAAAATAGTTGCCTTCAAGTCATTTCCAACTCTTGGCCAGCCCAGGTGTCTCCGAGTAGAAGTGTGCTCTTCAGGGTTTCCAGTAACTAGCTCTCAGAAAGTAGATCACAGGACCTTTCATCTGAGAGGCAGCTAAGTGGACTCCTCTTACAAGTAGGCACCTGGTCAGTGTGTTAACTTTTTAATAAGAGACAATGGCAACGTCTTCTTTTATCTGGTCCTTTATCCTCCCTGCTTGCTGAGATTCTCTATCTGCCTCCAGGAGCAGCTCCATATAAGCAGCCAAGCCAGGGATTTGCCTGCCGTGTTCTAGTAGACTTTGATCCAGGGGACTGCACTTCTCACCTTTGATCTATCTCCCTGCTTCCTACTGAATCTTTCTACATTAACACCCTGCAGTTACCTGAGCCCAAACAGGTCTCCAGCTACCATGGAACCCATGACCTTGAGTTGGACTGGGTTGGGATAACTTCTCGATATAAAATTAGTTTTGATATAAAGTTCTTCCTTATACATATGCGTAACACTGGTTCTAATAGTCTAGTCTAGACAACCCAGGCATAACCATTTGAGTCAACAAAAAACTCGTCTATTCCGCCACTTCTGCTAATGGCTGCTGCACACAATCTCATTGTTTCTATCTTCTCACTTGAAAGTATAGCAATAGTCCCATTTTCTTGATTAAGAAATATGAGTTGTTTAAAAATAGGTTAATTATTTAGCAAAAATAAAAAAGGTAAGATAAATACCTATTCACATGTGAAGGTATTATACAAGCCAGTTTCTCAGGAAACATGTTGCTTTCACCTTAAATATGCAGCTAATGATATCAGTAGATATCAAGAGGAGTATTCTGAGTTACAAATAGCATCTTATCAACCATGCATCCCATCTGCAATCCATCTATTATTTTTAGGTGCCAGCACCATATCTATATATGAGAGTTGCATGTTGGTAATTTATTTTTAATATCTTTCAGCTGGTTTTACTAGAATCTTTGACTAGATAATAACAGTAGTAACTCTTATAACAATGCATTATTTTCCTTCCTAGGTATAAAATGCCTGTCTTTTGTGAACTAAAGAAAGAGCTAAAATAATTTTCTAAAAGATTTGAAATTATTTTCAGCAACTCTTTAGTCTTGAACATTGAATCTGTCATTTTATGTGTCCATATTTTATTGAGATATTTTAAATAGAGTATAATTTTATCTCACTATTTTTCAGATAAAGAAATATATTTAGCAAAAGTTAATTTCATATAAAACTAAAAGCAGCTGATTTTAACTCCACAAGATCTTTTGTTTTAATCATGTTGACTCTCACTCTAATACATGATAACCTGTACTGAACAGTGGAGGGGGGGAGTAGTAAAATAAAGTGAAATTGTTCAGTTAAATTATTCAATGTACATAAAAATTGCCAGTCAATTTGTGGCCATGGTTTCTAAAATATGCATTAACATTTAATTCCATTTTTTGTAAACCTTTTGAACTTAGTGAAACAGGCCTTGATCATAACTAAGAGCTATGTTAACACACACCCAAAGATCATCATAAAAACTCTTAGCAAGTTTATATTCTCTTCTCAGAGCATTTACCTGAAAACCTCTCTTCTGATATTCAGACTATATATGAAAATGCCTCCTGGGTTCATCTTTAGAATGTTAGGGGCATCTCAAAGTACACAAATACAATTAAAGCGATTACCCTCCTTCACCTTCATTGTCTTGAATTCAGTTAATGACAACTCCATGCATATATTTTAACTATCACTCCTTGAATTTTGCTAGTTGAGTACTCCTACATTAGAAACACATTATAAGTGTTAGCATGAGTAAATATAGTCACCTCTGCAGGCTCTAGACTTGAAGTGGTCCCACAAATGAAAACATACACACAAATAAATTTATTGAAGAACACATGCCTATGTAACTCAAAATGTAACACTAAGCAGGGTTACAAAGCATTCTATAATGGTAAGCATCCAGTCCTCAGACTACTATTTTTTTAGGACTCGGGAAATGTGTCTTCACATCTTCATCCTGTGTTCTCAAAACAAAATACAACTGTAACTCCAAACAATAGCCAATTGAGAATGTTGATGCACCCAACATTTGAAGTAGACAAGAATACAGCCATGAGAACAATTTGAAATCGTGGAAGATGTTCAGAAAGGGAAAAGACAAAGTCTTTCTTTTACTAAGGAATGAAAGATACTCTTGACATAATCTTTTATGGATATATTTTTGTCTTTCCTGTTTAAGAGATTGTTGCCAAATTGAAAAAAACTTAAGTTCCCTCTTGAAACTTTATAGTTTAAGTTTTCATGACTATGTATAATTCATCTAACACACATTTTTGTATGGACAAGATAATGTTCATTTCATCCATGTGGATATACGGTTGATAAAGCACCATTTATTGAAATGAATTTTCTGTCCCTGTTGAATGGCTTTGGCATTTTTTAACAATCAGCTACTCATATAATTGTGGTCCTACTTCTTTTCTCTCGAATATGATCCCTGATAATAAAATTGTTGTCCTTGTTGCAATCTTCTGTTGTCTTGATCACTTAGCTTATTACTGTGGGGCGTGTTGATTTTGGGGGGTATCCAAAATCTTTAGAATATGCATATCAACTTCTATATGTATGTTCTGATTTATGCTAGTAATTGCATTTTTAATTGTGTTGATGTGAATAATTGGTCTCTTATTAAAACTGAGCCTCATATATCATAAAACTGGTATCTTTTTTATTCCTTAGTTATTTCTAATACCTTTCAGCTTTTTTGCTTTCACACATTTTATGCTACATCTATTGCTTTGTGTTATGATAAGCAGCAATGAAGGTAGATATATCTGACCCCCTCTTGCTTTTCTATTGTCATGAGGCGCAAGTCAGACATGCCTCCATGATCCATTCTTCTTTCTCTCTTCTGACACCAACCTTTCCTTTACGTCACTCGATTTCAATGCTGAGTTAGATAGTTTTTTATAATGACCTCACAGAACTCGCAGATAATTCTCACTGCTAAGAGAATTTTTTAGATAGTAATAGGGTACCGTAAGTCGGGGTCAGCAGACAAAAAGAAAACAGCCATCAGTCGACAACAACACCACTCCTAGTCCATTGGCATTTGCCTCCCACAGGCCAGGAATCCAGCCCACCTACAACTCTATCTCACATTCCATTGACTTTGACCAGACGAGGAACAGATTCCCCATAGTTTCATCATTGTTCATCTGAGGCTTGGTGCCACAGTTTCCTGTGCACCTGGTCTCAGTGGCCTCCAGCACTTTAGACAAATACCTTGAGCATGCTCTTCAAGATGATCCTGGGCTTTCTTTCTGTGTTCTAAATAACTTGTATGCAATGAGGAATGACTCCAATGGAGGTATGGTTGTTTTTAACTGACTATTCCCAATAGGAAAATGAAAAATTATGTCTTAAGTCACACTTTCTATACAATTTACTAATTCCACCCAGTAAACAAAGAACATGACTTGATTCACACCTTAGTAAGGTCAGGATTTGTTGGTAGGTGCCATTGCATTGAATGTGAATCATAGTAGCGTCTGTGCAATGGAGACGCTGATGATCCTGCAGCATCCTCACAATTCTTACATTTGAATTCATGGTTGTAGCCCCTCTGTCAATTCATCTTGTTGAGGTCTTTGCTCTCCCGGCATATCCAAAGAATGTGAGATGAAGTCTCACTATCCTTTCTTCAAAGGGGCATTGTAGTTGTAAGTCTTCCAAGACAGATTTTTGTTGTTCTTTTGAGAATTTGTAGTTCTTGCAATATTATTTGCCAGTGCCATACTTCAAATATCTTCTTTTATCTTCTTTATTTCCTGTCCAATTTTCAAATTCATATGAGGCCATTGAAGATACCATGGCATGAATCAGGCAGATCTCAATCTTCACAATAGAAACCTTGATTTTTCAGTTGGAGTGTTCATGTAAGGTGTCATTGAGTCAGGTCTTACCTATAGTGGACCCCTGCAAAGCAAAACAAAACACCCCCCAGTCCTGTGCCAGTCTCACAATTGTTCCTATACTGAAGCCCACCTTTGTAGGTATGGTGTCAATCCACCTCCTTTAGGGCCTTCCTCTTTTCTTCTGCCCTTCCATTTCACCAAACATGAAGTCCTTCTCCAGGGATTAGTCTCTCCTAACAACTGACTCAAAGAATGTAACACAAACTCTCTACATCCTTGAATCTAAGGAATATGAGACATATTTTTCTGATACAGATCAACTAGTCTCTTGATGATTTCATGGTACTTCCAATATTGTTCTTCAGCACCACAATTGAAATGCATTAATTTTTCTCCAGTCTTCTTTATTCTTTATGCATATGACACCATTGAAAATACCATGGCATGGGTCAGGCATACCTTAATACTCGAAGTAACATCCTTGCCTTATAATACGCTAAAGATATCTTGTGCAACAGATTTACATAATACAACTCACCTTGTGAACTCTTGCCTCTCTGTTGCTTTCATGAGCTTTAATTGTGGAGCCAAGAAAGACTAAATCTTTGACAACTTCAAACTTCTCTCAATTTATAGTGAAGCAAACTTTGGATTCCAATGTGAGAATTTTGGTTTTCTTTCCATTGAGTCATAATCTATACCAAAGGCTCAATTTCTTGAGCTTCATCAGCAAGTGCTTCAAGCCTTCCTCTTTTTCAGAAAGCAAGATTGTGTCATCTGCAATCACAAGTTGTTAATAGATTCCTCTAGGCATGATGCCACATTCCTCTTCATGTAATCCAGTTTCAGTGACTGTTAGCTCACCATTCAGATTGTACAAGGTTTGATAAGTATGGGGAGAGTATACAAACCCTGACATACATGTTTCCTGATTTTAAAGTCAAGCAATGTTCTCTTGTTTCATTCACACTATTGCCTCCTGATCCATGTACAAGTTCTGCATGAGAACAATAAAATGTTCTGGAATTCACAATCTTTTCAAGGTCATAAGTAGTTTGTTATGATCCAAATAATCAAATGCCTTGATATAGTAAATGATAAGGAAACATCTCTATAATACTCTGTTTCCAACAAAATACATCTGATATCAGCAGTAATATGCCTTGTTCCAAGCCCGCTACTGAATCCAGGCTAGACCTTGGACAGTTCCCTGTCAATGTCCTGCTCCAACAGTTGTTGGATGATCTTCAGCAAACTTTTACTGGTATGTGCTATCAGTGATGTTGTTGTATAGTTTGAGCATTCTGTTGTGTCTCCATTCTTTTGAATTGTTATACATGAGGATCTTTTCATTATTTAGTCAAAGGAGCTGTCTTCCAAATTTCCTGAAATGTCTTTCACAGTGCATCAACATATCAACTCAAATTCCTTTTTTGTTTTTGCTAATGCATTCAGTATAACTTGAACTTCTCCTTTCAGTACCTTTGATTCTTGCTCATATGTCACCTCCTGAATGATGGAATGTTGATTGAATCTTTTTGGTACAGTGATTCTGTGTATTGTTTCCATTTTCTCTTGATGTTTCCTTCATCATTCAATATTTTGCCCTGGTATATCTCTCTATTTCTTTCTCTATATAGAAACTATATATAATATATATAAAGAGAATCACATACAATTTACTTTAGAAACAATACCATGTTATGTTAGAGAACATGATCAATCATCCCCCTGAATCATTAAGGAATTCAATTGACCATGTCAATAATTTAAGCATTGATGCAGAATTTAAATATTGTAGCTAAAAGGAAATGATACCAGTATAGGTCACCTAGGAATCACAATACATGAATTATTGATTTGTGCATATTAAAATCCTAAGTAACAACATGATTGACACAATTGGGTTGGTAAGGCAACATTTTGAAAAATAGTCATTCAAAACCACAAAAGCATACCAACTAGATCAATGTGTGTCCTAAAAAAGTCAAGAACGGCATTAAAATAATAAGTATATGATAATTCCAAGCCACCATTCACTGGACACCTTCCAGGCAAGAGATCCAAACCAAAGTTCAATAAGCCCTTGGGAGAGCAGTCCTCTGCTTCTTCGAAGACTAGGGAATGTGAGCTTTAAGTCCAAGGACAACCAGTGAGTTGAATGTAAAACTGAGTTCACTTAGTGGAGTTTCCACACAAAGTCCTCTGCTATGAAAGATATTGTGCATCTCAAAGGAGTAGAGTGTAAAATCCCAGTAGTCTGTAGGACATGAGCTGGAAGATCAAGGTCTGTAGAGAAACTGGATCAAAAGTCCCCACCTAGGAACATACCAAGGATAGTATCCCCTTTGGTTCTATATAAATGTTGCTGTTGTTCTCCCAGTGGGAGATTTAGCCTTCCTCCCTGTTTTCCTATCATCAGAAATGTAATTTTCTTCTCCAAGACATATACACACACTACCCCCATCTTGACTTTTTTCCCCACTAAAATTTTCTTATCACTCTGATAAGTGTCAATTTAGGGTCATCTGAGCACAGTTTTGTATGGCAACAACTGAATGATCTCCTACAATATAGAGAAAATACAGAAGGCTTGCAAGAAAATTATTGGAACTAATTAAGGGATTCAACAAAGTGAGGATACGGGATAAGGAAATAAAATAAATCAGATTATTTTAAATTAATCAAGAGAATTCTGAAAATGAAATCAGGAAAATAACATCATTTACAATAGCCAACCCAGAGAAGAAATACTTAGAAATAAATCTAACCAGAGAGGCAAAAAAACCTATACAAAGAAAACCGCAAACCAAGGGAAAAAAATGAAAAAATACACCATACTCGTGGGTAGGAAACTTTAACATTTAGCTTGAGCAGGAATCAGCAAACTCTTGAGACTGAAGAGCCAATCCTGTCCCCCAACAACGTTAAAGTCACTCAAGAGCCTTAAATACGCTTTTCCAAACAAACGAAATCTCCACGACCTGAAATCATAACATTCAAATGCTTTCAACGTGACTTCACAGTTGCGTGCTCACGCTGAAAGAGCCGCACATGGCTCACGAGCCACAGTTTGCCAACCCATGACCAGAGAAATCCACACATAAGATCTAATCCTAATCGAGATTCAAATAGCATTCTTTAAGGACACAGAAAAATAAATCAGTAACTATATATGGAAAGAGCCGTTGGTTAAACAAAGTCCTCTTAAAGCAGACCAAAGTGGAATAGCTCACACTTCCCCACCTTACGACCCACAATAGAGCTATTGTTGTCAATGCACCGTGGTAACTTTACCAAGACAAACACGCAGACCAATGGAATAGAATTCTGAGCCCAGAAGTAAATCCTTCCATTTGTAGACAGTTGATCTGTGACAAATGAGAAAGAGAGAGATATCCTAGATATAGATATCTTAGGTATTAGTGAGCTGAAATGAACTGTGCTGAACATTTTGAATTGGTCAATTATATTGTCTACACTGCTAAGTATTATAAAGAAGTATAAGTAATAAACAGACTCATTGTTAAGAATAATTTATCTATTCTGAAGTACAGCACTGTTAGTGATGGGCGAGTGTCTAAAAGTCTATTAAAAGTTAACATGGTGATAATATTTGCACACCAACCACTAGTGCTAAAATGAATACATTGAAAATGTTTGCCAACTTTTTTGATCTGAAATTGGTCATGCTATATGGATAATTAATGATGGTTGAAATGCAAAAGTTAGAAACAAGGAAGGATCAGAAGGCAGAAAATAAAATTTTCCTAATATAAATTATATCAGAGATTGTATGTTAAATGTTTACTCATTCTCCACAATGCAGATTGAATGTCAACTTTCTGGTGTTAAAAGCCACTTTACCCACACATTGCTCTTCTCTTGCCTGGAATACAGTCTCCTTTTACGCATTATTATTACTATCATCTTTTCTTTATAGCTTTTACCATAGTGGTGTGTATGTGTGAGTGAGGGACATTAGTTCATAAATTCTCTTTTTAGGATATAAATTCCATGAAGGAAAAGAACCAAGCCTGATATTTTTATAATTATATTTCTGTGGTCTTGAGAATAACTCATATAGAGTAAGTACTAACAGCAATTGTTGAACAACTAAATAAATGTATTACCTATTTCAAAACTAAAACTGCTATCATTTTCACTTTAGACATGTAATGCAACAAAAGTTTAGAAAGATTTAATTTTAGAAGAGATAATTATGGTTTTAAAATGTTTAAAATAAAATTCAATTAGCTTGAGAAATCCAATTACGCTATTCATTGTAAGCAGCAGGACATATTTGATTGTGCACTTGAAATTAATTTAGGTTCTAGATTCTTTATCTAGACATGAGAGATTGATTGTCCCAGATATGGGACACAGCACTTTCAAAAGAAGATGACCTTAATAATAGATTGACAATAAAAGTCCTGGGATGGCACAGAGACCAGTTTTGATTAAATACTGGATCCTGTGATAAGAACTTAGTGATGAGAATCAGGTGTCAAAGTGATCTTCTACAATTCTAGCAATAGAAAACACAGTTTAGATTTTATTCTGTAAACTTCTGTTGCTCTCTCAGAATGTGCCCACAATTTTCCTAACCCTACTTTATTTTGTTACTTGACACTAAAGTCTATATTGTATGTGTTTGTTTTAATTTTTAGATGGTGGTAGGAATGTGAAGAATACTAGGAAATTAAGGTGTTGGGCCACATGTGAGAATGTCTTCAGCAAAATAAAGTTTCATAATAAGTGTGATATTATTGTTGTCAAATGTCATCCAGCTCACTCCATCTCGCATTGCTAGAATGCAATGCTACTCAGTCATGCACCCTCCTCACAGTTTGTGTATTTAAGCCTATTTTGGCAGCAAATGTGTCAACCTATCTCTTCAAAAGTCTTCCCCTCTTTTTGGCTTACCCTCTACTTTATGAAGCTTGGGAATTTATCTCTTCTGATCACAATCACCATCTTTGTCTACAAGGAACCTTCTGGCTATATTTATTTCAAGGTGGATTTGTTTGTTTAGGGTTTTAGCTTTGTTGGGAGTTTTTTTTCAGGGTTATTGCTGTTTGTGGTTTTTTTTTTTTTTGGCAGTCCTTGGACATAGATCATTGTGTTCCATTGCTTTATTGACAACTTTCAATGTTTCAATATTCAATGTTTCAATGTTTCAATAATCCCTACATTTCGCATTCAAATTATAGATGGATATTTGCAGATGATTCTTCTCATTTTGAGTTGTGTCCCATCAGCAAACTGAGGCCCTGAAAGTTTTGCTCCATTCATCCAATTAATTCACCTCTAGCTCTTCTCTAGTTGTTTGAGTATCTTTCAAAACAAGAAGTTCATTTTCTGAAATTATTTTAGGCAATATACCATAGTTACTTATAAGATCACCCACAGCAAGTAAACTACACTTCCTTAATTTTATGTGTTTTTAGAACAGAAGTATTGCTAAAACCTGTTCTTCCTGGTTAACCAACTTGCATTTGAAATATGATGGCACAACGTTTGGCATCACAGGATCATCAGCAAACACAGTACAGGAAACTGACAAAAGAGTGGATGTTATTAAAAGGTGATTTATTGGATGTCATTCTATATGCTTTAAGAAAATATTTGTGAGCTCAGGGAGGACAGAAACCTCCCATGGAGCAGAAGGCAAAGCAAAAAGCAAAAAGAAAATATTCAAAACATGTATTTCATATGATTAAAGAACCCTGATGACTAGTGGTATATGCAATAGGCTGCCATGATAGGGGTGATAGAAGAGCATATGTGTTCAATTGAAGGGTATAGAGCTAAATGGCTCAGCAAACTTCACCTTTCTTGTCTCTTTTTCTTTGATGATGGGACCAGTGTGGCCACCTTCACTTGTTCTCTGCCTCAGTTTGTAGACTTAATCTATGGACTGTGTCTCTGTAGTTTGAGGTTCCTTCAAGTCCTGCTTCACCATGTGATTGGGGTATACATTGCATGAGCTGGGGACTGTCAGACCCTGTCATCTGGTTGATTGCTGGTGACCAATCTTGCTGATTCTCCCTGTGACTGGATAGCCCAAATCTAAAGAGGGCTACCTGGGGGTCCCCAGGATTTGAAGGACTTCCAGAGTATTAGCTGTCTCATGGAAATGAGTTGCACTGAGTTATTTGTACTGCTTTATAGATTAACTGTTTATTTCTTATTTTATATCTCTATATCTATATCATCTATATCTATATAAAATTATACATGTCCTAGTTGTGTTTCTCTAATGAACACCATCTAACACAATTGGTACTGAGAATGGTTCTACAGAAACAAGGTCATAAATATGGGCTTCTCAAATTCGCTCTCCAGCCTGATTAAGCTTAGCAGTAATAATAATGCTATCTATACCTCTAAAGGCATGGATAAGTCTGCCAGTCATAGTGTGAAATAGCAAAGCTAATATCCACAGTATTACTACCAATAGTTGAAGTGTTGGTTTCAGCAGAGGCTTTGGGTGATTGTGTGTTTGATATTTTCCAGCAGTTCTGACAGGATGACAAGTAGAGTGAAGCTAATTGGCTGGTCCTCCTTACAATAGAAAATGTGATCAAAGAAATGGATACTCACAGAACCTCAGAAGCACATTTTTAGTACATCTTTACCACATCTTTAGTAATAACAGACCTAAAAGCTTCGGCATGTGCTACAAAGGAGAACCTTCTCTTCTCTAGTAATATAACTGACATTACTGAAAACCAAGTCCAGCTACTCATAAGATGAGTAGCTGAATTACGACAGCTGAACTGGAGGCCTAGAAGTGTCTGATATTAAAGGAGTGGCATTAATAGGAAAGAATCAGTTCCCTAAACCATTGGGTGGGAACATATGGGCTGATGATCCAGAAGAGAATATTGAGCTCCTAGAAACAATTGAGCCAGCCTAGTCAATAGATCCACCTGTGGCAGTTATGTACTAGATGTTAATCTCATGCTAGGGGGTCTAGGAACGGAGTCTAGACTGTCAATCTGGAGATAGACAATGAGACCTCTGTGTGAACATGACCTTCTCCTGGGAATTCTGGGAAGCTTTGCTTTATTTCCCAGTTGGAGAAGAGAGACTTGACTGAGACAATGAACTCCTGACAAGATGAGATGACAGCAAGCTGATCGATCCTGATTCCTGGAGAATGGAAGAGCCAGAAGAGAAGCCACATGGGCTTGCCCTGATAGAACCAAACCTCTGGGGCCAGAGAAGCCACAGAGAGACCCCTGCCAGTGCTGAGATGCTTCTACCATCAATGGATACTGCTGATGGACCCTGAGCCCTGTAAACAAGGAGCCATGGGGAAAACCCTGCTAGGTCTGAGATGCCACTACCCCAGCTGGATACACAAGACTCTGCATCCACAGGCCTGTGACTTCGTGAGTTGGAAGGAGACTTTATAGACTGGTATCGGATATATGGGATAATATCTTACTTGTGACCTTGGACTGGACTGGGCTGGGATGTTTTGTCAATGTTCCATTCCTCTTGTATATAAACCTTTTCCTTATATCCACATGCATGCTTATGAATTTGTTTCTCTAGTCTACCTGAACATACAAGCAGAAATCTGGGGAATATCCCTGGGGATTGTTACTAAGGGTGTGGGATACTGGTGCAAGAAATGTAGTGTTAGACAAGTCTGAGTTTCTGGATATGGGACCCCTAAGTACAGATTTTTTAATAATCATGATTTTCACAGTAATCAAAACAAACTGTATTATGTGGAATTATGAATAGGCTACTTACCCATGGTGTCCTAGGGAGACATGGGAGACATACTAAATATTCATGTGATCCAAACAGACCAAAGAATGCTAGATCAGGTGAACAGGAGAATAGAGTCATGATCACTCAATCAATTCCCAGACATATGTCAGTTTACAGATCCACAACTCCCAAATGAGGGGAAGACCAAATCCCTTTGAAGAAGGACCCTGCTATATCATCAAAGTTTTATACTGTTAGTCTTTCTTTTTAGCCTTCCCCAAAGGGACCTCTAACCCTTCCCAAGAGTGGCTATTCATTGGGTGTGTTACACAGGGTTCTCTATAGAAACAAAACCAGGACACTAGTAATTCTCTTTATGTATTTATATAGATAGATTTATAAAATGACCAGACATCCCACTTTTTAACAATTTAACAACATCCCACAGCATTTTGAAATTAAAATAAATATAGTAAAATAATATTTTTGCATTTTATGAAAAATTGTGTTGCTCCATGTAGACCAAATTTTTAATCAAGAAACCCCCTCCCCTGGTCAATGGTGTCCCACTTAAAATCTGATCACTTTAAGATAGAAGGATATATAACATAAGAAATAAACAGCTAACTAATCTATAAATCAGTACAAATGGCTCCGTGCAACTCACTTGTGTGAGACAGCTGGTAGACTGGCAGTCCTTGGAGTGTTGAGGACTGCCAAGTGGTCCTCTGTAGAGCCATTCAGGCTATCCAGTCACAAGCAGCAAACAGCAAAACAGGTCACCAACAGTCAGCCAGATGACAGAGTACAACAGTCCCCAGGTCAAGACATGTATATTCCAGGAGTGTGGCGAAGCAGGGCTTGAAGGAACTTCAACTCACAGCAACACAGTCCACCGATTAGATGTTCCACAGGTAATGTAGCTTGGAGATCGAGGCACAGGACAAACAAAGCTGGTCCGAAGATCTAAGAGCAAGAGCAAGAGGGCAAGTGCGGGGTTTGCTGAGCCATTTATATCTCCGCCCTTCAATTGATCTTACATGTGTTTATTGGCCATGTTGTCACCAGTCCTACCTATCTTTTTTGGACATGTTGGCACAACAAGCCTACCTATCACATTGGGGGAAAGAAAATAATCAAACTTTGGGGGGATTACAGGACACTGTGTCTGAACTAACACTAATACCAGAGACCCAAGGTGTTTCAAAAGTGTGCCAGAGTGTGGGGCTTATGAAGGTCAAGTTAACAATGGAGTTTTTACTCAGGTTCACCTCACTTGCTGTGTCAGGCATGGTGCTAGGAGTGGAAATTATAGAAATGGAGAAGACAGACTTGGACACTGACGAGGAATTTTCCAGATTATAAAATATAATGAAATATTATGGTACAGAATGAAAGAATGTAATACAAGCCTTAACCTTATAAATCAGTTTCTTAAAATAATCAACAAATGTTAGCCTAAACCTGAATGATATACAGGGTGGTAGTTATATATCTGTGGTCAATTTGAGAGGATAAAGAGTGAAGGGATGCAAACTAACCAGTCAGTCAAGTCATAGCCAGTGAGACCTCTGTGTGGGCCTGGCCTCCTAAGGATTCTATTCCTCCTTGGAGGTAGGAAGCACACTCTCTCTGTGGACTCCCTGGGAGTCATTGCAGCTGACAAGATATATGAAGCTACACTAGTGCCCTAAGCTGAAGCACCTCTGTGGAGAGTCTGACAACACTGAGATGCTTACAAGACCACTAGATCCACAAAACTTCCCACTGGTCCATGATCATTCCACATTTGGCATCATTGTCATGATGCCATGAGTGGTGTGTGAGTCTGAAGAGGACTTTATAGACTGCTACTGGACCTATGGTCTAATATCAGACATATGGACTTGATTTGGAGTGGGCTGGGATGTTTTCTTAATGTTCAATTACTTTTATATAAAGTTCTTTCTTATACACATATGAGTAATTATGAATTTGTTTCCCTAGCCTAACCAGACTAACACATTATGATACCTTGGGAGTGGACTACTGGAGAAACAAATTGAAAGATGGAGAATAGACATTGGTTTGACTCCTGCTTCATGGTAGTGTTTCTTCCTTGGCTAGTCTGAAGTCAGATACATCTATGCAGTTTACTGGGTTGTTTTTCTGAAAAGAATATGGAAAGTTAATATTTAGATCATTTTGTATGGTTGTAGTCTTTGGTTATTCCTGTGTGAGATGGCAAACATGAATGTGATTAATATATACGTTGTACTCAGGGGTAGAAATTGCTCTTGGAATTTCTCCGAAGCCATTCTTCCTAGAGAAAATGACTGTCAGAAGGCCAAATTGTCTGACAGAAAGCCTGACTCTGGTGAGATTTAGCCAGAAACCTAATCCCATATTTTTGTATCAATAGAACAGTTCAGATAAAGATTAAGATAAGCTAAATAAGGAATAACCTTGACTGTTTTAAGAATCAAATTTAGTGTCTGATTCTATTTTGTGTACTAATCTTTCCTGCTTATTATTGTTGATATAAAGATTTATAGAAATTATCATCAGGAAGTATGAAGTTTGAAGTTTGTAAGCCCACTTGCCTTGATCATTAAATGGGTTTAGGACATGCCTGCACAGAACACTCTGAAAAGATAAGTCCCACCCAGAACTTTGGAGTAATCAAGATATTTGCATTCCAAGAGACCTGCTAGGGAGTTGTTAATAGATTGAATAGAAAATGATCTCTTTAGATTTTTTAATTTTGAATTAGTGGTTTTTGTCAGAAGCTGGAAAAAAAATGGAACCATGAAGAAAACTCCTCTAGGACAAAACATTAAAGGGAGCCTGTCAGCAGGCTGAAATGCTTGCTAGGTGACCAACTGAATCCACTTGTGAAATGGAAGTGGGAGATATGCAGCAATATAGAGATGGTTTTAGTCTGGTCACTGACACCTTTGGGCCTAGTTTATAGGAACTTGAAGAAAAGGCAAGAGCAATTTGATTGATCTGAAGTTCATGATCTAGCCCAAAGGGGTTAGGCTTATTGGAAAATTGCAACAAGCTCATTTTCTAAAAATGAGGTGACCAATTGACACCCTGGTGAGGCTAAGTGAGGCAGCCCACATTAACGTGACCAGAATCTGACCAGATGAAGAAGAAAGTTTTGAGCCTGTGAACTGGTGCATATCGCTGTTAACTTTATGGATGATCTGTCCTAATTTGATTTTGGATGCAGACTTTACAAGGTCTGCTTACAAGATGCAGACTTTGCAAGCTTTGGATGCAGATTTTACAAGTTTCAAAGTGGTATGAAGATTCTTCATGTTGAAAAATATGACTGTCTTCTCAGAGCACTGAGTTGATATAAGTGGTCAGTATAGAAATTAGATACCCAGGGGGCTGAGCCCCAGTGGCATAGTGGTTGTGCGCGGGACTGCGGCCCACTGGGATGGAGGTTTGATTCCAGCTCCATGGAACAAAGGCTGGGCCTCCTACTCCCACCACCTGAGGACAGTGATGCCCCCCCCCAAAAAAAAGACATTAGATACCCAGAATTGTCAGGTACATATATAATATTATTATTATTTGTTTGAAAATAGTATATGGTAAAAGAGTTGTATCAAAGTGTCAAATTGAGAAGGGGTGGTCTTTGGTAGATATATAATCTGTTGTCAATTTGAGAATCGTAACAGTGAAGGGGTGGAGGCTAGGTTGTCAATCAGGTCATAGCCAATGAGGCCTCTGTGTGGGCATGGATTTCTCCTGATGATTCTAAGAACTCCAATATTCCCTGCTGGAGATGAGAGATTCTCTCTCTCTCTCTCCTCACACCCAAGGA
Source organism: Nesogale talazaci (assembly GCA_004026705.1). Taxonomy (NCBI): domain Eukaryota; kingdom Metazoa; phylum Chordata; class Mammalia; order Afrosoricida; family Tenrecidae; genus Nesogale; species Nesogale talazaci. The sequence continues at coordinate 53,349 of PVJH01005030.1, read as the reverse complement.
GATATTTCAGCTGACAGGACACATGAAGCTATGCTTGTGCCCTGCACTGGAGGAACCACATGGAACTCTGCCAGTGCTGGGATGCTTACAATGCCACTGGAGCACAAGACTTCCCATGCACTGACCTGTGATCTTCCTGCATTCAGTGTCATTGCATGAGTTTCATGGATCTGAAGAGGGTTTTATAGGTTGGTACTGAACATACAAGCTAATATCAGACTTATGAACTTGATCTAGACTAGGCTGGGATGTTTTCTTAATGTACAATTACTCTTTATATAAACTCTTTCTTATACATATATGAATATCTATGAATTTGTTTCTCTAATCTATCTGCACCAACACAACAATTATTAGCTTACCTTAATAAATGGTGTTAGAAAGTTTGTAAAATCATCCAAGAATAAATATTTTGTCCATAATCATCTGAAGTGATAATCATATTCAATGAAAAAGTGGTCAGTGGGTTTCTTTTAATCAGATTTTCCCTAGTCTTGGGCACAATTGTGAAGGCATTACATTGATTTTAACCCCAATCTAAGAACAATCAGTTCTTATGATGAGGCCCTGCTTCATTCTTTCATTCATGAAAAGGCCATAGAAGATATGTGTGCTATATCAAACTGTGAGGAGGAAGCAAATGGTACCCAGCTATCAGAAAGAATAGCAAGTGAAACGTGTCTTAAAAGAAGCATCCATCATCAAAAGATAGGACATCTGAGGACTTAAAAGTTTGAGGGTGAACAAATGGTTATATGGCCCAGGAACAACAAAGCCGACTTTACAAGATGCACACCAGCTTGTGCAACCAGGAGATGGGAAAGACTCAGATATCAGGCATCAAAGAACAAAAATCATATTACTGTGTGCCCACCATCCCTACAAGATCGTTGAAGACAGAAGGGAGCAGATGCAGACCTAGAGGAGAAATCTGAAGGCACCCAGCTACCAAATGATAAAGCACCTGGGATCATGAAGGCTTGAGGGAGAATGGATGGCCATCTAGCCCAGAAGCAGCAAAGCCCACATGGAAGAAAAACACTAGCATATGTGATCACAGGGTGCTGAAAGGAACAGATATCAAGCATCAAAGAACAAGAACCATGTCACTGTGAATGGGGGGGAGAGCAGAGTGGGGACCCAAGACCCACCTGTGGGTAATTGGACACCCTCTCATGGGGAAGTCGTGGGGGAGGAAACAGGCTAGTGAGGTGGCAGTGAAGCATACAAATTTCCTCTAGCTCCTGAAGGCTTCCTCCCCACAACTGTCATGGTCTCATTCTACCTTAAAAATCCAGCAGAACTGGAGGAGATGGGAAATGGAAATGCGGGGAACCCAGGACAGATGAACTCTTTGGGGCCAGTAGTAGGAGTGGAGCTACTGGATGGGTGGAGGAAACATGGGGCAGAGAAGGGAAGCCAACTTTGGTGATCTACACATAACCTGCTATTGGGGGGACAGACATTGGTAGAGACATCGGGCAGTGTAAGTAACAACAAAACAATAATAAGTTATAGAATATTGAGGGTCGGTGGGGGAGTGGGGAACAAGGATGGAGGGGAAGGGATGGGAAGCTGATGTCAGGGGCTCGGGTGGAAAGGTGGAGGTTCAGAGAATGATGACAGCAGCAGCCATGCAAATAAGTGTGGCACAATATATGTATTTATGTATTATGAGAAATGATGTTTGAGCCCCCATTAAAATGATTTTAAAAAGAGAGAGAAAAAGAAGAAGAAGAAGCCATCTGAGTAAGGCATCCACTCAATTCACATGAAAGGAGCACACCAGCCTGTTATTCAAGGTTGTGAAATAATAAAACTCAAATCTGAAGGAAGGAACTACCAGAGTTCAGAGTGGATTCAGAAGAGACATGAAACAAGGGATCTCATTGCTGATGTCAAATGGATCTTGGCTGAAAGCAGACACTAGCATCAAGATGTTTACTTATATTTTATTGACTATTCCCAGGCATTTGATTGGGTAGATCATAACAAACTCTCAATGAGAATTCCAAAGCACTTCATTGTGGTCCTACAGAACTTATACATGGATCAAACAGAAGTTGTGGGTACTGGACAAGGGAATACTACATGGTTTAAAATCAGGATGTATGTGCATCAGGATAGTATCCTGTCACCATAGTCGTTCAATCTGTATATTAAGCGAATCATCAGAGAAATTTATAATATGAAGTATGTGGCATCAGGACTGGAGGAAGGTCTATTAAAAACCTGTGATGTGTAGATGAAACCTTACTTCCTGAAAGTGAGAATGACTTGAAACTTTTGCAGACAAAGATGAAGAATTGTATCCCTGGTATGAATTACAACTCAAGGCAAAGAAGACAAAAATCTGCACACCTGAACCAATAGATACATCATAATAAATGGAGAAAAGGTTGAAGTGGTCAAGGATTTTGGTCTTGCTTGAATCCACAATCACTGACTATGGGGGCAGCATCAAGAGATCAACCTATGCCACCTCACTTAGACTCACGAGGGTGCCCATTGGTCACCACACCTTTAGATTGTGGGACCTGACACAAATTTTCAACAACTCTAGCCCTCTTGGACTAGGTCATGAACTTTCAGACCAGTCAACACTGTGATCCAAGTCCATGGGTTTCAGTGGCCACACTAAACCCATCTCTTTATTGCTGCATTACTCCGCTTTCACTCAACAAGTGGATTCGAGTGGTCACTTAGCAAGCATTAGAGGTTGCCTGCAGGCTCACTTTATCATTTAGTCTGAGAGAGGAGAGTTCCTTTCTAGCTCCTATTTTTTCCAGTATCAGGCACAAACAACTAGTTCAAAACTCAAAAAGTCAAAGTGTTCTCTTTTTTCTTATTCAGTCTGTCAACAGGCCTCTGACTAGTCTCTTTGAATGCAAATATCATGAGGACTCCAAAACATCAGCATCGAATGGGACTTATCTTTTCACAGCCTTCTTTGTAGGTACGTCCTAACCATTTAAGGATCCAATTTAGTGGCTGATGTCATGCTAGATACAAAGCCTCTACATTTATTTTCCAATAAAAATTTCTATCACACATTATATCAATAACAGGCAGAAAAAAGAAAAAGAGTATAAACCTAGTACAGCAAGTTCCTAAAATCAATTTTTAAAACAATCAAATTCTATCCTTATCTAAATTTACCCCATATTGCTGCAGGCCTGTGGCTGCATCAAGCCAGGGCAGGACCTTCTTGTCAGCCATTTTGCCTAGGCAGCGTACTCTCAGAGAATTACAAAGGCAATTTGGTCCACAGAGCTCAAATTTTACATTTATCGCATTCACTTTCAACATTTCAAACAAAATGAACCAAAAATAATTTCCAAGAATCAAAAGCTTCACATCCCATGTTTTTTCCAGAAAACCATCGAGCAAACAATGTGGTAATATCTGACCTCTGACTAACCAAAGAAGAAACACTAGCATGAGGCAGAGGTCAAGCAAGCATCTTGATAATTTGTTTCTTTATTATCCCATGTGTGGTACCATAATGTGTTAGTTCCAGGTAGACTAGAGAAACAAATCCCGGGAGACTCATATATGTATAGGGAAGAGCTTTATATACAAGAGCAATTGTATATTGAGAAAACATCCCAAACCAATCCAGGTCAAGTCCATCAGTCCAATGTTAGCCCGTATGTCCAGTACTAGTCCACAAATTCCTGTTTAGACACACCCAGTACATGCAATGATGCCAAATGCAGGCAGATCATAGGCCAGTGGATGGGAAGGTCTGTGGTGACAGACACATCTCTGGGGCTCTTGTTGCCATCAGCCTGGTTCCATAGGGAACCCTCATCCACATAAGGTCAAGCTGTGACCTGATTAGGCTAAACTCCACCCCTTCACTCTTAATACCCTCAAGTTAACAGAAGAGTATATAACTGCCACAATTAGAGTTCAAGTTATGTACTCTTTTCTTTAGATGTACTCAAAATGCAGGTGGGATAGATACAAAATTATACTTTGACTCCCACAGACATGCTTTAATTTTCTTCACCTTTAGCCTGAACTTGCGTATGAACATGTGCTGGTGAGTTTCACAGTCATTCCCTGGCCTGGTTCTGCCTGTTGATATTGATCTTCTCTATTGTATATTCCCACAGATGGAGTTCATTGGATTCCTCTGGATTCCACCTGGAAAAGTCCATGTGAGTATATTTGCCTTTGTGTTGATGAAAAAAGCAATTGGATATAAACAAGTAATTGACTTTGCAAAATTCTGTAAGGTGAGCTTCAGCTTCATTTCTATCACCAAGTCCACATTTTCCCACTGCAGTTCCTTCCTGTTTGGTTCTAACTTTTGCATTCTAATGGCCAATAATTATCAGTATATCTTCATTATATGTTTGATTTATTTTAGACTGAAGATACTGGTAGATTTCTTTAGTTTCTTCCTTTTTAGCTTTGGTGATCAGTGCATGAATTTGTGTAATAGTTGTATTGATTGGATTTCCTTGAAAGTGATAGAAATAATCCTATCCCAGACAGAACTGTATTTCATGATTGATTTTGAAATGTTCTTTTTAAAGATGAATAGAATGCCATTCTCTGGAGTATGTCATTATTGGCATACAACTATATAATTTTCTGATTTAAAATGGTAAATATCCATCTATTTCAGCTCACTAATGCCTAGAATATTGATCTGTATAAGTTCTATTTCATATTTGTCCACTTCCTATTTTCCTAGTTTCATAGTTTGTACATTCTGATTTCTGATTGCTAGTAGAGTTTTAGAACTATTTCTTCTCACCTTATTGTGCCTGTGACAGTTAAGGTTTATGTGCCAACCTGGCTGATGAACACATGTGAGAATAACTGAAGAGCAGCGAGATAAATGGCTCTGTGTGCCTCACCTGTAGTGTCTCTTGCTCTTTGGTGGTCAGACCAGTCGAGGCTGCTTCAGCTAGCAAGGTCACTTCCTGTGAGACATCACTAAGGAGAAGCTGCATAGGCCTACCTGATGAAGTTCTGGGTGCTGAAGAAGCCATCTGGCCAGCACGGAGATGCTTACATGCTCTCTGTGGCGTTTATGTGTTTATGTTAATTTCGTGATTGAGGTGTAGGGGTGGGGTCGAGCCTGTTAATCTGGAGATAGCCATTGAGTAGCGAATGAGGCCTCCGTGTGGGCATGGCTTTCTCCTGATCTGTTTGGGAAATCTTGCGATATTTCCCTTGTGAAGATGAGAAGTTATTTCCCCAGTTGTTGGGAGTTAGTCTCAGAGACGATGAATCACAGACAAGAAAAGATAGCAGTGCCTGAGGAGCCAGAGGAGAAGCCACATGGCTTTGCCCTGATGGAGCGGGACCTCTGAAGCTGGAGAGGCCACATGGGGACCCCTGCCAGCGCTGGGATCCTGCACCCACTGACCTGTGACTTCGTGAGTCAGAAGGAGATATTATAGACTGGTATCGGGCCTATGGGCTAATATGGGACTTGTGACTTTGTACTGGACTGGGTTGGGATGCTTTCTCAATGTTCTATTCCTTTTGCATATAAACCATTCCCCTAGTTTACCTGAACTAACAGTCACTGATTCAGCTTTCCTCCTGCATTCAGTGTCATTACTTGTGTTTTGTGTGTTTGAAAAGGAGTTCATAGATTGATCTCAGACATATCAGTTAACTTTGGACTTATGGGCTTGGACTGGACTGGGTTGGGATGCTTAATGTACAATTACCCTTTATATAAAACTCTCTCTTATAAAATATGAGTGTTTAGGAATGTTGTTTCTCTAGTCCACCCAGACTAACAGAGTGCCCCATTAGCAAATGAAGTTCCTGAAGTCTGTCTCCCCTCTCACGGGCGCCTCCTTCATTCATGTTACTGTGGGAGACTCTACTTTGAGAAGGAGCTTCTCAGTCCCATTCCGATTGCCTTCAAACATAAAGCATCATCGTCCAGGCCTATCTCTGACAATGTTCTGCTTCCATTCATTAAGCTTTTAGTATCCAACAGTATTTCAAGGCTTTGTGTAAGGTTTGCTGCCGTGAGCTTCCATCAAGTCTGCCCCAACTCCTGGTGATCCCATATGGTACAGAGGTGAAATCCTACACAGAGTTTCCTTGGCTTTAATCTTCATGGAAGTCCTTCTCTGTACCTTTTACCCATGGAGCTAAGGGCAAAGTTTCCAATAAACCAGGCAAATCAATTCCACATGGGTTTTACCTTACCTTTGATTAGATAAAAACTTTATGAAACTGTTCACTACAGTAAGCACAGTAAACCCACGCTTACTTTGTTTACTAGGTATTCCATTCCTGTTCAGGGATTCTAAATTCAAAAAGAGTCTTTGACTCGACAGAAAGATACTGAGGATTTAGGAAGAGGTAGACCAGCCCTACCTAGAAGCAGAGTCCCTGATGTGATGTAAAAAAAAAACGTGAAATTGTTCCCTCTAGATGAGTAAGTAAGCCAGTTCTTACATTGCTTATTGGGTAATCTGACACCACATGGAGCCACCAGATGTGTTCACATTGTGAGCCCATCTCCATGACTAAGGAGTAGCTAATTGTTTAGAAATGGCTGTCAGTGAAGTGAACATGGTATTCTTGAAATAAAACATGGTATTCTTGTAATAAAAGTGTCAATATTTATAGCATCAACTATATGCTAGGCTGTTTGCTATGCCTTGTGGCAAATAAAAAGTCATCAAATATGCTTCTTGACTGAATCCTATGAGGGGAAAATATATATACATATTAGTCAAATAATTAGTAATATAAAGTAATGTGGTTAATTTATGACCTAGGAAATTAAATAAATGAGCTAGCTAAATTAATCAGTGGCCTTGAAAATGAACACAAGTAAATACTAAATATTTAGTATAATGTATAAATAGAATTCTATCAAGTCCATTGTTTTCTTTAAACTTATAATAATCATTTAACCTTTTTAAAAATGTGTTTGTTATACATGAATAATGGTTTCAGTTTAATCTGTCCTATTTCAGGAAGCTATAATATGACACATATTCCTGTTAGATCACAGAAATATTTTATGTCACTGTTAGGTCTGTCAAATTGTTTCTGACTCAATTGACCCTACCTGCAATAGAATGAGGCATCACTTGGTCCAATGCTGGCCTCAGAGCTGTTCTTATGTCTACACCAATTGTTGCAGCTGCTGTGTCAATCTATCTCCTTCAGGGTCTTTCCCTATTTCTCTATCCCAAACCCACCCCCACTTTGCTAAGCATGATGTCCTTCTCCAGGATTGGTCTCTCGTGACAATATGACCAAAGTGTATGATATGAAGTCTCCCCATTCTTGCCTGTAAGGAGGGTCTGGGTGTACTTCTTCTAAGACAGATGTGCTTGTTCTTGTGGCAGTCCATGGTACTTTCAATATATATTGCAACACTATAATTCAAATCCATCAGTTTTTCTTCAACCTCCCCCCCCCATTAGTCAGTGCCCAACATGAATATTAGGACATTGAAAGCACCATGCACCTTAGTCCATCTAAGTAACATCTTTGCTTTAAAACACTTGCATCAGATTTCACTAAGGCAATGTTCTGCTTGTTCTCTGGACTGCGCTTCCATAAGCACTTATTGCGTCTCTAGCGAGATAAAATCCTTGGCCACCGTGGTCTTTTCTCTTTATCCTGATGCTCCCTCACATTTGTGTTTTCTGTGCATTGAGCTGTAATTACTAAAGGCTATAAGCCTCATCTTCATCTGCAAGTGCTTCCAATTCTGCTCATTTTCAGCAAGCAAGTTTGTGTCATCTGCACATCGAAGGTTGTGATTCATATAATCCCACTTCTCTGATTATTTGTTACAATATTCAAATGTGGCAAAGACATCTGAGCTACTGAGCATAACTATTTGACATGGGCAAAACTCCTTGATTCTTAGTTTAAACCTGATGTTAGGGCTGGAACCTCTATTTGAGGTTGCCTGTGGTTATGAGTGTCCTTGCTGCACATGTCTTTCATACAAGGTGAACCTGGTATTTTAAGGGAAGATGTTAGTGATCTGAAAGACTGTTGAGTTATAGATTTTATAGATTTCATGAGTTATTTTATAATGCCATATAGTCTGTCCCACTCCTATTGATGTCTGTTGTGCTTCCCTCAAGGCATTATTTCTGCAATCTCTGATTTCTCCATGTGTTCTCAGATCCCTTAGTTAATAAGTTTTGCAGCAATCAATTATTTTCTCTCTATATTGTGGCTTATCTCCAGCAAAGTGAGAAAACAAATGGAATCCACTGACATGGAGTTCATTTTAACTCATATAACCCTCAATAGAACAGTATGCAACTGTTTATTCAAGTTTTTGAGATGCTACGTCTAGCTGATAGTGTCATCTTTCTTCTGTAGAGGAAAGTCTTGTGGGTTTGAACCAGAATCCATTTTGTACTCATTCTCCACACAAACACATACACACACGCACACACTAGAACATCCTGAATAAACGTGACAAAGCTTAACTCAAGGTCCTGTGTTTGCACAAGTTCTTTGGAAGAAGCCCTGATAATATATCTCCACACCCAAATGTTCTCCAGCATATACAAAAATAAATTATATCCTTTTTCTTAAATATCCCTAGAACTCTATAAATGCCAGCACCCTCAAAGTCTATAAGTTTTTAAATGGTTCCAGACATTTTACATCCAGTTACATCCAGACTTCCTATCAAGGATTGTGAACTTGGAGCTTCTTGATTTAACTTCAGGGAAATGGATGAGTACAGGACATCAACAGGTTAAGCTATGGCCCCATTAAATGACTGTCAGTTTCTGTCATGGGTGATGGAGAGTTAAAAGGAGTGCCACTTTTTCAAGAAATTTCCCCAAAACAGATCATGGTCTCAGTGACACCATTAAAAATTGTTTCACATTGAAACTACATACACTTTCTCTTATTTATTAAGCTATTGGTGTTGCTATTGTCACTTTTGTAAATAAGAAGTGGATGTTAGAAAAAGTGATATCAGGATAGAGAGGATGCTTTAGAGGAAACCATGAGGAATAAGAGGATTTAAACAATTATTTGGAGTAAAGCTTTTATACAAGGAGAACTAAATGATGGTACAGAAATAGAATGTATATTTTGGGAGTCAATATGAAGTTTTAAAAGGTGATTCCAGAGTTTTAAAATATATACTAGCTTTCCTATATATTTAAAAGGTAATTTAAAATCACATTAGGAAGACATGAAGACTAATAAACAAAAATATACTCAACATAAGTGAAACAATTAAATGGATTAAAGGGAAAAAATAAAAATTGAAACGTTAGTTGATATTTTCATGTTGACATTCCTAAAGTCAAGTAAAGTTGTTAGAATATTCAAAAATATAAGCCAATCCAACTGTCTTCAAGTCAAACTGACTCTTAGCTGCCTGAGATAGTCTTTCTGAGGCTAGAAAAGGTAGCCTCATCTTTCTACTGCCCAGTGACTGCCAAGTAGGTTTGACCACTGACAGGGTAGCTATAAATCCAATACTCACCTGACAGTGCCACCCGGATTCCAATATATTAATTCTGATGAAGGGAGAGGCAGTACACATTATGAGGGAAAGCAGTACAGTATACACAAGGCAAATAAAGACACTGAGATATATGTAAGCCAAATTTTAAGGCCAGTAAGGTAAGTGTTCATATTTCACTTGTCTGTCATTTTGTCTACTGTAGTCATTTTTTTGTTGCCATGATGCTAGAAACTAGGTCACTTTTATTCCAAATGCCAGCAGCGTCACCCAAAGAGAACAGGTTTCAGTGGAGCTCTCAGTCTAGGAACAGACTATGCAGAAAGAATTGGCTCACTTCTTCAGAGGAAGGAGCTGCTGAAAACCGCATCATAGGATTGAAACATTGTCAGATCCTGAAGGCCTAGTGAATGGAAACAGAATATTATCAGAGAGGGTGCCAGAGGATAGAACCATAAGGATGAAAAGACACTTGAAATATGGCTGAGGAGGAGTTGCCGTCTCCTAGAGCTGACCGTGGTGACATGTGGAGTGGAGCCTTGGGGATCTTCATTTGTTCAATGTGAGAAGAAACAGCTGCAAACATCATTTAATAGCTGGAAACTAGTATGTATAAATTATGAATATAGGAAAGTTGTTAGCTGTCAAGGATGAAATGGAACACATAAAGATTGCTATCCTCAGCATTAGTGAGCTAAAATGAACTTGTATTGGCCATTTTAAATAATAAAATTATATCATTTACTATGCCAGGAATGACACCATCAAGAGGAATGGGGCTGAATTCATCACCAAAAAGGAAATTTCAGATCTATCTTGAAGTACAATGTTGTCTGTGATAGGATTATATTTGATAAAAATCCAATCAATGAAACTACTATCCACATTTATGCATCAGTCACCAAGACTGATGATAAAAAATAAAGAAGAATTCTACCAGTGTGTTCAGTTTGAAATTCATTAAACGTGTCGTCAAGATGTGTTGGTAAATAATGACTATTAGATTGCAAAAGTTGAAAGCAAAGAAGAATGAACAATAGATGGGAAATATCATCTTGAAAACAGAAATAAAGCTGAATGTCACCATGAGAGAACTTTCCAAGAACAACTACGTGTTCATAGCAAATGTCTTTTTTGTACAACACAGTGACTATAAATGTGACTTTCCTCGATGCAACAGACAGAAATCAAATTGTCTGTAATCTATGGGAAAAAATTATAAAGAAGCTCAAAACCAACAGCTAAATTTAGGCCAGGGTTTGACTATGGAACAGAACATCAACTTCTCATTTGTTAGTTCAGGTTGAAGCTTAGTAAAAACAAAAACAAATACACTAGAACCAGAATACATCCTTTAGTCTATGCTATCTGAATTTGGAGAATATTTTAAGAACAGGTTTGACACATTGTTCACCAAGGACAGAAGACCATATTAGCTGTGAGAGAACATCAAGAACATGCTTTATGAAAAAATAAGAGACCATTAAAAATAAGAAACAAATAAAAGGATCAGTATGGATATCAACTTTCCCTTATTCATAGAGTAGCTGAGGCACATGAAGAAATGACAAAGCCAGAGGACTGAACAGAACATTTCAAATAGCAGTTAAAGAAGATAAATTAAGATGGCTGTGAGCCTGGGTTCCTAGGGAGGGGGGGCAGATTAAAAAAAGGAAAAAATTTTTAAATAAAGTAAGATATTATAAGGAAATATGCACAGCACTAGAGTTAGGAAAACAAAAGGTAGAACATACTCAGAATATCTGTTTTTTTTCACTCAGAATATCTTAAACTGAAAGAACTAAAGAAAAATTTCAAGCCTCAAATTGCAAGATTGAATGTTTCTATGGGCAAAATATTGATTGATATAGGAAGCATCAAAGCATATAGAAATAACACAGAGCCTCCTTTACCAAAAATGCCTGGTTGTCATTCCACCTTTAAGTGGTAGTCTATGAGCAAGAGCAAATGGTGCTGAAAGCAGTTTAAGCTGCACTGAAAGCATTAGCCAAAAACAAGGTTCCATATATTGAAGTCATACCAATCAAAATGCTTCAACAAGCTGGTGAAGCATTAGAAGCACATAATTGCCTGTGTTAGCAAATACACTACATGACCAATCAACAGGAAGAGATTCATATTTGTACCCATTCCAAAAAAAGGTAACCCAAAAGAATGCCCAAATTGTAGAACATTATCAATATCACATACAAATAATACTGAAGGCCGTCTAACAGTGGAAGCAACTGTACAATAAGAGGAAACTGACAAGTTCAGGCTGATTTTAAAAGAGGCTCTGTCAGTTGGATCTTGGCTGAAAGCAGAGAATGTCAGAAAGATGTTGGATTGTGTTTTATTGACTATGCCAAAGCATTTGATTGTGTGGCTCATAACCAACTATGAATAGCCTCGAGCTGAACAGGAATTCCAAATCACTGCATCCTGCTCCTGCAGAATGTGTCCATGGATCAAGAGAAAGCTATAGGAACAGAACAAAGAAATACTAAATCATTTAAAGTCAAGGCAGTTATGTGTCAGGGTTGTAGCTTCTCACGATCTTTATTCACTTTACAGGCAAAGCAAATATTTGAGACTGGACTATCTGCAGAAAAATGCATCATCAGGGTTGGAGAAAAGTTTATTAACAATCTGTGGTATGCAGATGATGTGATCTTGCTTGCTGAAAGTAAGAAAAACTTGAAGCACTTGCTGATGAAGATTAAGGATTGCCACCGTCAGTGTGGATTACAACTCAATGGAAAGGAAGTGAAACTCTTCACACATGAACCCTTAGATAGCTTCAGGATCAAATGGAGAAAAAAACTGAAGCAATCATGATTTCATCTGGATTGGATCCCCATTCAATAATCATCAAAGCAGCAGTCAAGAGATCACATGACAAACATAGTACAATAATTCTTTTTTAAAAAGAGAGATTGAGTGGCATGTTACATTGGGTCAATCTGCTGCACAAAATGGGTCTAGAGTGTACTAAAATAAGGAGGTTATCTAAAAACTAAGGTATCTCTGACACAAACCATGGTATTTTCAATAATCTCATACGCATATGAAAGTTGGACATTGAATAAGGAAGACTGAAGGAAAATTGAGTTATTTGAACTAGGACATACTTCTTGTTAGAGGAGAAGCAACAAAACAGGAAGGTCCATGACAAACTAGACTGACACCAGACTGTAAGAATGGACTCAAGTAGAGGAACCATTGTCCAGCTGATGCAGGCTGGGAGGTGTTTTGTTCTGCTGTGCTTTATTCGAGTCACTATGTGTCAATGTTCTGACCAGAAAGACTTATTGCTTAAGGTTTGAAATGTTTTCTTAGCTTCTTTCCACTTAAGAAAAGATGCCGGAAAAGCTCAATATCGACAGCTAGACCCAAGTCACTGGTTGACTGTGGAAGAACTCTCAATTTTACCTAGCTGAGTTTAGTTTGAAGCTGAGTTTAGTTGACCTATCTGAGTTTAGTTTGAAGCTGAAAAAAATTCGAACAAGTCCTTGAGAGTAAAAATGAACTCTTGAGTATATCCCATCTGAATTATGAGATCATCTGAAGAGCAAATTTGATGCACTGATCACAGTTGACAAAAAACCTGATAAGATATGGGATGACGTAAAAAATATTATTTATAAAAAAAGTCATTTAAAAGACAGGGGAAAAGATCAAAGTGGATGATAGAAAAGACTGACATTTGCTCTTGATAATAGAGTAGAAAAGAAAATGGAAGAAATTATAGAGTCACAAGGCTCAACTGGACATTTCAAAGGTCAACTCAAGAAGACAAAGTAAAATATTATAATGAAGCATGCAATGAACTAAAGTGAAAACCAAAATGGATGAGCAAGCTCAACATACTTTATTTTTTTTTATTGTCTAAGCAAAGACACTTGACCATGTGGTTTTCATCAAACTATGGAGAACTTTCAGAAAACTTGATTTAGCTCATGCAGAACCTATACAAGAGGGTGTTGTGCTATCAGAACAAGAGAATATGGCATGGCTTAAAATAAGGAAAGGAGTCACTCAGTGTTGTATCCCGTACATATTTAATTTGTATGACATTTCACTGTACTTATTCCACTTGTATACTGAGCAAATTATCAGTATTCCATTTGTAAATTATCAGAAAAGCTGGATAATGTGAAGAAGAATTTGGCATTCAAATTGGTGGGAGGCTTATTAACAATCTTCAAAATTCAGATAACATACCTTACTTGCTAAAATTGAGGACTTGAAACACTTGCTGGAAAAAAATCACAGATGTCAGCCTTCGGTATGAATTACAACTCACTGTAAGGATCAAAGTATTTGCAACTGAACCAATGGGTAATATGATGATAAACAGAAAATACATTGAAGTTGTTGATATTTTGTCTTTCTTGGATCCATGTTCAATGCTCATGCAAGCAGCAGTCAGGAGATCAAATGAAATATGGCATTGGGTAAATCTGCTGTACAAGACATCTTAAAAATGCTGAGAGAAAATGGTGGTCTCTCAAAGAACTAAAATCATATCACTATAAATAGGGGGGGAATACAGATTGGGGACCCAAAGCCCATCAATAGGTGAAGTGACAACCTCTTACAGAGTGGTAATGGGGAGGAGATGAGCCAGTTAAGGTACAGTGTAGTAACGATGAAATATGCATTATTCCTCTAGTTCTCAAGTGCTTCCTCCCACCCACTATCATGCTCATGGTTCTGCCAGACAAGTATGGCTAGAACAGGGGATGTGCACTGGAGTCGGAAACATGGGGGATTTAGGATAGATATTCCCTCAGGATGAGTGGTGGAAGTGGTCATACTGGGAAGGTGGAGGTATGTTGGAGTAAAATGGGGGAACTGAGTGCAGGGATCTACATATAACCACCTCTCTGGGGCAAGGCCAACAGGGAAGTGAGTGAAGGGACACATTGGACAGTGTATGATATGAAAAAGCAATAACAATTTGTAAATTATTAAGGGTTCATAGGGGAGGGGCGGGGGAGAAGGGAAATGTGGGGAGCTGGTAATGGGGGTCTAAGTGGAGAGAGGATGTTTTGAAAGTGATGATGACAAGTGTGCAAATGGGGCCTGCATACAATTGATGTATGTATGGATTGTGAGGGGAGGTGTATGAGTCCCCCAAAAAATGATTCATTGAAAAAAGAGGGGAGGGGAAAAGAGGAGCGCATAGCAAGGGCTCAAGTGGAAAATATTTGGAAATGAATGCGGCAACATGTGTGCAAATGTGCTTGATACAGATGATGTATTGAATGTTATAAGAGCTGTAAGAGCCCCTAATAAAATTATTTAAAACAAAACAAAACAAAAATGGGCAGAAGCTATTAACAGACCTTCAAAAGAACATTTAGCAGCTAAAAAACACCTGAAGAAATGTCAGTGACCATTCATTACCTATTGTTGCTAAGCACCCTCCATTTGGTTCTGAATAAACACTGCAAAGTAATGCACCCTCAAAAAAAATGGATGCCTCTTTGAAGACTAAGTTGTGCCTTACCCAAGGTATTTTCAATTGTTCCATAGAGGTGTGAAAATTGCACACTGAATAAAGAAGACCAAAGAAAGTCAATACATTTGAATTGTGGTGCTGAAAAGCAAGACCAGAAGTACCATGGACTGTCAAAAGAACAAGCACATCTCTTTTGGAGGAAGCATGCCCAGAATTTTTCTTAGAAGTAAAAAAGGTGACATTTCATGTCACTAGTCCCTGGAAAAGGACATCATGCTTGGTAAAAAAGGGAAACAGAAAAGATGGAGTCCCTGGACAAGATGGATTGACACAGTGTTTGCAACAATGAGTTCAAGCATAGATATAATTATTATGATAGAAGTATATTGCTCTGTTGTACATAGGGTTCCTATGAATCAGAACTGACCCAATGGCACCGAATTGTAACAATAGCACTTTCTCTTCCCATAAACGTATCTTATTTCTGTAGATTCCAACTGAAGAAGTCCCTAAGTATAGTAATGGTATTTACTATGAACAAGTTGTTGTCCTTGCAAAATTCTGTCATGTGATCTACAGTTTTGTTTCTATGACTAACACCATAATTTTCACCTATTATTTCTTCTTCACTTCCAACTTTTGCATTCCAATATCCAACAATTATCTAGATGTGATGTTTGATCAATTTCAGACTGAAGATGTTGGTAGAATTCTTAAATTTCTTCATTACTAGCTTTAGTAGTTGGTGCTTACATGCAAATAATATCTGTACAGATAGGATTCTTATATGTGGATACACATTGTCCTATCACAAACAGCATTTTACTTCAAAATCAAAATTGATTTTGAAATACTCTCATTGACAATGAATATACCATTCCTTTCATCATTTCTGGCATAATAAACCAAATTATTTTTTTATTTAGAATCATCATACCAGTTTATCTGAAATGGGCTCACTAAAATCTAGAATATCATTCTAGAATAGCATTCTAATTTGAGATAATTAAACAATGTTAGCAGGATTTCTTCTCATTTTGCCCCATCAACAAATAAAGATGCTGAAGTCTTTCCTCTCACAGATTTTATTCCATTCATGTCACTATGTTCACTCTATTTTGACAGAGCAGTTTTTCATCATATTTTGATTATTTTCTATTCTGAGGAGTTGGGAGATGGGGGCAGGGCTCATCTTCTGGCATTATCCCTGACAATGGTGTGTTTCTATTTGTAAGATTTTCAGTATCAGGCTGATCCCTGGTGGCGCAGTGGTTAAGTGCGGGACTGTGGCCCACTTGGAAGTACAAATCCAGCAGCAGTTCTTCAGGAGCAAGGCTGGGTCTCTCACTCCCAGCAAAGGGCAGTGATGCCTAAAGAAAAAAAAAGATTTCAGTATCTGTCAATTTCTTCTGCTATCCATAGGTTTCAGTAGATAACTTCTCTGAAGTTGACAGCCCATTCCTTCTTCATAGTCTGTTCTTAATCTGGAAGTTCTGCTCACTCCTGTTCATTTTGAGTGATCCTTCTGGTAATTGAAATAACATTTACCTGGCTTTTATCACCAATAAAACACGCAAGCCATAATAAGACAAACTGATAGGCAAATGTTGAGTCTATTTGTCTAGTTCAGATGTTTCTCTTTTTTTTCCCTTGTAATCAAACCAAATACTGAAGTCTTTGATCTTCATCAGCAGGTGTTTCAAGTTGTCTTCACTTTTAACAAGCAAGATTACAGCATCAGTGTAAGGAAGTGAGTTTATGCTCCAAATATGGCTGAATCAGCTCAGCAGACACTCCCTGTGTGTCCTTGGGCCCCAATTGGAAGATATATTTTCCACACAGCCAGGTGGCCACAGAACAGCCAGAAGTTCCTCCAACCTGAGTTTCTCAGATATTTTAGCATCCTCATGTTAATGTCTTCAACAGATCTCAGGAGCACCTCAGTTGTATATACAAGAGGGCCCCAGAAGAACTCTCTCAACATAAACTTTACTATTCAGCCTAGCTACCAGCTACAAGAACAATGCTATTATTCTTTATCTATAAATTCTCATATAAAATAAAATCATGTCCCTCAGATTGACTCAAGATCCATTTTTCTACTTCACCATAACTAAGTATAGAGAGTCTTCTCTTAGGGGTTGAGGAGATCCCAGAATCCTCAAAATTGTATCATAATTACATAATCTGGTGTCAATTTGTGGATTAAGATTGAAGGAGCGGAGTCTAGCCTATCAATTAGATAATAGCAAATGAGGACTCTGTGTGAGCATGACCTCCTGAGGATCTGGGAATTCCTGTATTCCTCCTTAGAGGCAAGACTCTCTCTCTCTCTCTCTCTTTCTCGACTCCCTGGGAGACATTGCAGCTGACAAGACACATGAAGCTATGATAGTGCCCTGAGTTGAAGGAGCCACATGAAAAACCCTGCCAGCACTGAGATGCTTACAATGCCACTGGAGCCACAAAAATTCCCACCCACTGTCCTGTGATCTTCCTACATTGGGCATAATTGCATGTGTTTCATGAGTCTGAAAATGAATTTATAGACTGGTGCTGGATGTATGAACTAGTATCAGACTTAAGGGTTTGGACTGAACTGGGTTGGGATGCCTTCTTAAAGTATAATTGTACTTGTATATAAAACTCTTTCTTATACACATATGAGTGTCCATGAATCTGTTTCTCTTGTCTACCTGGACTAACACAGGTTTTTAAAGAGGCTTCCTCCAATCTTGATGTCTTGTTCTTTTGAGGAAGGGGCCAAAGTGCCACTCTTGAGAAAAAGAAACCTAAGCAATGTGAAAAACCCTCAATCCCTGACAGCTTCTTGTTCCTGCTTATTTCTGTTTCTAAATGTTTCCACTCACTGGCTCTCACTGACCTATTACATACAACTCTGCAAACCCACTCCCTTTCCCTAGGAACTTCTCTCAGATGGGTGTGCAAGAGCTCAGTCTCTGGATAAGAATCCACTGAGCCACATGTTGTTATATCCTTTTGTTATGCCTTTTGTTATAACCGGTTGGGTGTTGGCAACTCTGAGTGCCTCCTGGAACCTATCTTCACATATCTGCTTCTCAGATTGTACGTGCTATATGTAGATTAAATAAATATGGTGAAAGTATATAGCCCTGCTGCCCAACTTTCGTGATTTGCAAGCCTCTGTCTGATGTACAAGTTCACCTGAGCACAATTACAGGTATAGTTGTATTTGCATATATATTTGTATGTGATGCAAATATAGATAAATTACTGCTATCGATTTGATTGAGTACACCAACGGAAATTTCTTTGACATCTCCAGTTCACTGCATGGTACTGAGTTACCGGCCTTGAAGGGTAAGTACCATGATCTCGAGAGGATATTTAAGTGGAATGGTAAAACATAGTTCATAAAGATAATGTTCTGTTACTGAGGAGAAATGTGAGGTTTCAAGAAATTCCTCAGTTCTTACCCCAATTGCAAGATAGTATTCAAATGAGACCAGAGCCAAAGAAGGAGTTTTATTACTGGGATTAGTCTTACCATGAGAATGATTTACTTTTGTAACACCTTTAGGGAAACACAGGAGGATTTTATTAGAAATTCATAGCCGGGGCTGAGCCCCAGAGGCATAAGTGGTTGAGTGTGAAACTGCAGTCCGCGGGCTTGGCGGTTCAAATCCAGCGGCGGCTCTCAGGAGTGGCACTGGGTAGCGTACACGACCAGCAGAAGCAGTGATGCCCCCCCCCCAAAAAAAAACAAAAGAAAAAGAAATTCATAGCAGGAAGAAGACTCTACCCAGCCAACTGGACTCTTTCTTTGCCCCAGTACGCACATCACACTTTTAAAAAGGTTCCTATGAGTGACATTTTTGGGAACTTCCACAGGTGTTAAAAGTGGTTTAGAAAGTATAGCTCCTAGGAGAAGATTGTGTTATGAGACTTCCACCATGTACCTTCCAAACCACTTTTCTCCTTTTCCCTGTCTCAATTTGAGTAGAACAAGTGGATTTATTAAATGATTAAGTCAATATGAGACACTGAAGGGCCGCCAGGGAATCTTCATGCACCATAGGATGGAAACGAAAGCTTTCTGGTATGTTTTGGGTTATTGAGTGGCTTGACATAGAATAAAATAGCACCTAAATCAGGTGCAGTCCTTCATGAATACCAAGATCCTGTAAAAACTGCCCAAAAACTATTATTTAGAAAACTACCTATGGAGACATAGTTTTGTATAGGTATAAAGATATACCGGTCTCAACAAGCAAAGATTTTTATACTGGAAAGTCAGGGAAAGGGATGGGGGCTTTGAGGCAGTTCCGGGGTAGGTGTGCTGGCTATGATTGCTGGAGGAACTGTTTTTCCAAGGCCATCCCAATATTGAGACCTGGAAACAGCATTGGTGCTAAGATGTTCTAAGTAGTCAGCTGTGGCACTATGCCTCCAAGGGGAGGGACATTCTTTGGGGAAGGCATGGACTGGACATGTGCGGGTACACATTTACCTTTGACATAGAAAACCTCCCATTCTGTTTATTGGCATCCTAGGGTTCATGCTGTGTTTCTGTCACCAGCCCCAGAAAGTAAGTTTCAAATCAATTCTTGTGGAGGTGGCATTTTCTCCTTTGCATTTTCTCCTTTTCTATTGATGAGGAAATATGTCTTTGATGCCCACCACTCTCCACTGTCCTAGAAAACCAAGGAGAAATGTACCTTCACCTTTACTTTCTGCAAGAAATGCCTTCTAATTGTCAACCTTTCCCCCCTACCCAGGTCTCTCTAGTTAGCAGTTTGCCATCCTAGAAGTAACACCTGTGATCTGGAAAGCTTACGGGTAGTCCATCTAAGACACAGCTAGAAGTTCCTTCCCATGGGAACAGGAGTGAAGGGAACAAAAGGCTCAAGGAAAAAAACCAGTCGATAGGACTAATGAACCACATGAACCACAATATCTTTTGTCTGAGACCAGAACAAGGTAGCACTTGGTAAAGTGACGAGATTTTAAGTGGGACACCATTGACCGGGGGGGGGGGGGATGTTGTTAAATTATTTTTTAAAAGTGTGACATCTGGTCATCTTATTATAATCACTAACTTCTGTGACTATGAAGAAAATAAAAGGTTATGGCTAGATTGGAATAAAAACGAGAGCAAACCTCAACGTTGATTAAGAAGGAGAAGAAGATGGTGGGGCCGGGGGAGGGGGTGGAGGGAGAGGCTTACTGGAATGATATAGAATAGAGAAATTTCCCAGAGACACTTCATCGATAGGACCCAAATCCACTTTCTAAACTCACTTTTCAGCCAAATGATAAATTGTACTTCAAAATAAACAACAAACATCAAGGAAGAATATATGCCTTAGAACAGTGAAATATAGAAGACCAAAGGCATAATATTTGTCCAAAAAGGAAAATAAAAAAAAAACAAAGAGGGACAGGGCATTTGGAGAAATGAAAACAGAGATGCCAGCAAATGAATGAGCTGAGTCCAGGCACATTGCATAGACAGCAACAGACATGGAAGAACGATATGTGTATGAATTGTTGAATGTACAAGTAATTTACATCTAAAGCACAATTATGTTATTAAAATAAACACTAAAATTGTCTATCACCTTTATTGTTGAGTGTGTTAATTGAAAGGAAGAATCAAATTTTTTAATTTGTGTAATATAAATAATTGGTTTATATGTGATAAACACACCAAATTCGCCAGCTAACAAAAATTCTTTAATGATAGATTTGCTATTGAGATTTCAGCACCTAGTATTCACATGCAAATAAAAAAAATAAGTTACAGTGTGATTTCTTTTTCTTACAGTAAAGAAATCAAATTGTCTCATTCAGTGGGTTGCACTTTTCTTTGTTCTGTCAGGAATAACTGATAATCAGGATAGTGCCGGAAGAGACGCGCTCAATTTTCAGGAAGTTGCACCTGTGACTTTAGCTGCTACAGGTCAGTGGCTAACACTCAGGGCAGAAATCGCAGAAGCTCTGAAAGTGTTGACAGTAGTGCTCAATTGCACTGCCTTCTCATTCTATAGCCAGCTCTTCAGAAGGAGAGTTAACCAGTTGCATTCCAGTCTGCAGCTATTGTTACCAGATTAAAAAACAAAGACCCAAGCAAACAAAAACACCGAACTCATTGCCATCAGCTGATGCCAACTGAGCAACCCTATAGGACAAGACTGTGACTCTTTATGGGAGTAGAAATCACCATCTTTCTCATGCTGGGTGACTGGTGATTTAGAACTGCTGCCCAACCTGCAACTACTACACCACCCGGATCAGACAGAGAACCTTCATATTTGACTCACTGCCATCACTGGTGCAAACACACAGTGACTGTTTAATTAATATTTTGACACTCCTTTTTAATTTGGGGGAGGAGTCAAGGTGGCATATTGGTTATGCATCGCCATAACTGCAAGGTCAGTGCTTCTAAACCACCTGGTGCTCTGTGGGAGAAAGCATTCCTGTCTCCGTTTCCAAAGCCCTCAGGGCCAGAGCCGACTCAGTAGCAGCAGGGCTGTTGTGTGTGCGTGCTTGCATTTTTCATGTGAATAGTGTTGTTGTTGCGGATCTTAGGTGCCCTCCATTTGATTCCCACTCACAGAGACCCCTGTCCAGCAGAAGGAGACCCCACCAGGTCCTGCGCCATCCACACAGATTTCCTTATATCTGAGCACATTGCTACCTCCACTTTGTCACTTTACCTCCTTGTGTGTCTCTAAGGCGCATTCTGGACGTAGTTCTTTTAAGATGGATCAGTTTGAACAGTGATAGTTACCTTTTGTTGAGTGTCTACTATATGAAAGACACAGTACTAAATGTTTCAGCTGATACTTCTGTTTCACAGGTTAAGAACTTGAAGCTCAAAGGAAACAATAGGCCCAAATCTCCCTGTTCCTTATTTATCTGCTCACTTAATTAAGTTGGCCGGTTAGATTTGAAATCATATTATATGATAACACTTTTCTCAAAATATTATATCCCAAACCAGGAGAAATAATATCACTGAAGAACTTGTTAAAAATGCAGAATATCAAGCCCCCCCCGAGAAAAGGATCAAATATTAACTCTAACAAGCTTTTCATTACACACATTAAATTCACAAAGCACTGCATGCTGGCCTGTCATTAGAATGAATAAGTCTGTCTAGGATAAAGTAGAGGCTGGAAAGCTGCTGATAGGAGGAGGATGAGACTACCTCTCAAGAACTATGGACATGTTATCAGGGGCGACACGCCCTAGAGAAGAATGTCAGGCTTGGTACAGTGGAGCGCCAGCGAAAAAGAGGAAGAGAGAAGGAGTGAGAAGGAGTGACACAATAATGCTCACGCACAACAATTGTTAGGGTGGCACAGGGCTGGGGTGAGTGAGCGGCTTCCTCCACAGGGTCAACAGGATCAGAACAGAATAGATAGCACTTGGCAACAGCATCACACCTTATGCTTCAGTTTCTCACCTGCCATAATTACTCCATGCTCCTCCCAGCCAGCTCCCATATGATTCTCTGTGATTCAAAGTTCGCTGCTTCCTCTCATTAATCACCTGTTTTCTTTCATTGCATTCTAGTTTAGTAGCCCAGAACCCTTTAAATAGACTAATAGGACTTCAGCCAATCCCAACCCCAAGACCCCACCCTGATTTCCAAGCAAAATTCCTGTCCTACATTTCCAGTGTGTTGCCCCCATTTCATTAACTATCTGGTCCTGTAGAGATTCACAAAGTCTTGGTAACCATGTATAAGGTCGCTGTGCATTGCATTGACTCAATGGCAGTAAGTTTGGTTTGGAGTTTTTCCTGGGCTGCATTGAAGTGCATGTCCCTGGGTCACAGCATGCTATGATTTTCTTTTGGCTGTACTTGATAGGACAGCCTGACCTACGAGCAGACTCACCACAAGTGAAAATTAAAACACTTAGTTTTTATTTATATATTTTAATAGAGACATTTTCAGTTCTGTGTTTAGTAGGTATGGTCTAGAAACTAACTTGTCTGAACAGCTCCAACAGCCAACAAGTCACAGAGGTGGAATTCCAATCCCTGGCCATTTTGACTTCCTCAAAATTTGTTCTTCTCATTCCAAGGAAAGAAAATAGCTATATGTAGCAAATTCAAGTGAAAAATAGAGATAGGATAGAAAAAAGATAGAGAGATAGAGAACAACAAGGTAAAAAAGATATAGCATCTTTGTAAGATGGAGGGAAATGAAAAGATACATTTTCAGAGAAAAATTTCCTGGCACACAGAATTTAAAATAAAGATGAGAGGGAAGATCAGTGCACAAGTGTCAGGCTGAACGAAGGAAAGGCAGGCAATTTATTCTCCCACATCGTGGGAGGAAAGCAGAAGATGCTGATCATCTCTCTAGTGGAAAAGAAACAGATTAAAAAAAGACACATTAAAAACCTCTGATAAGAGGATGTACACTGGTACAGACAGGAACCAGAAACAGGGAATCCAGGACAGATGAGCCCTTCAGGACCAGTTACAAGAGTGGCCATACTGAGAGGGTGGAGGGAAGGTCGGGTAGAAAGGGGAAACCAATGATAAGGATTTACATTTAACCTCTTCCTTGGGGTATAGACAATGGGGATGTGGGTGAAGGGAGACATGGGAAAATATAATTGCAAAGTAATTATAAATTATCAAGGGTTTATGAGGAAGAGGGGAGCAGAGAAGGAGATGAAAAACCAGGAGCCAATGCCAAGAGCTTAAATAGGAAGCAAGTGCTTTTAAAATGATAAGGGCCACAGATGTACAAATGTGCTTGGCATACAATGTATGTGTATATGACTTGAGATGAGTTGTATGAGCCCCCAATAAAATGATTTTAAAAAAACACCTCTGATAAGGATTTTTATCTCAAAGGGCATCCTTATCCTCAACAAAATTTTCAAGGACATTTAGAATGAGTAAAATGGTAGCCATCAAGGTGAAGGAAATTGAATAAACTAGCATAGCTATAATTCCTATAGAAGAAAGGAACTGGGGCACATTTGCATTATTTTTATGCTTCACGCAATTCCTGTTGGCCTAGTTGTTGTGCATTGGACTGTGAGACATTCCAATCTATCAGGAGTTCTGCAGGAAGGAGATTAGGGTTTCTATTCCCTTAGAGCACTGGTTCGCAACCTGCCTAATGATGTGACCCTGCCATACAGTTCCTCATGTGGTGACCCCAACCATAAAACTGTTTTCATTGCTACTTCATAACTGTAATTTTGCTACTGTTATGAATCATCATGTAAATATCCGACAGGCAGGATGTATTTTCATCGTTACAAACTGACGCATAGTGATTCATCATTATAATTGAAGCATAGTGATTCATCACAAAATAATATGTAATTCCATATTGTGAAATATTTATTTCTAATGATAAATAAATGAAATTTTGTCTTTGACACCTGGTGTGGCATGGGTAACACTGGGAACTTGTATGCGGGCATATCTGCATGTAGGCGGACCTGCTTGGAGATGGAGAAAGGAGCTAAAGCTATCGGGAGTATGTGTTTTCCAATGGTCTTTGGCAATTCTCGTGAAAGGGGACACTGGACCCCTAAAGGGGTCACCATCCACAGGTTGGGAACTGCTGCCTTAAAGAGTTCAAAACTCAAACTCGATGCCGACTCATAGTGACCCTTACATACAGGGTCAAGCTGCACCTGTGAGTTTCTGGGCACTAACTGTTTATGGAATGGAAATTCCTTTCTTTCTCCAAAGGAACAGCTGGTAATTTTGAACTGCTGATCTTTTAGACTCACAGCCCCAGGAGTAAGTACCAGGCCACTGGGACCCCACCTTGAAGAGTTCCAGTCTCAGAACCCCAACAAGAAGCATTCCAACTCTGTCCTGTAGGGTTAATATGAAGGGTAATCACTTTGGCCAGGAATTTGGTGGTTTGGTTTAAAGAAAGTTGTGTTCTCATAATTCAGGTGCGGCGACACCTCGGGTGTCAAATAGCACCAATCTCAGTCTCTCCACTACCCACACAGTAAAGTTCAAAAAATCTCCTTGGTGTCGTAACTTTACTCAACAGTCAAATGGAAAATCTAATTCCAAAACTCCGGATTGGCTGAGTGCATAATGATGAGTCAAGTCCAGTTTCACCATGCCTCAGGCTTCAAGGGATAACACTTTAGTCTAAGGCCACTCTCACTCAGAACACATGTCACTTTACTTTTTTAGCTTTATTTACATAAACTATCATGACCATGGCTCCAAAGAAACTTAGTGATACCAGCAATAAAGTTAGGAGGTAAACTGTGAGTACCACAGCAGCATTTAAAAAAAGAAATCAATATGAATTTTGAATCAGGTTATCACTTGTCTGATTTGGCAGCTGAAAGCAATAGAACTCTGTCAATATTATCAACATTTGGGGGTGAGGGTTGAAATGGATTGAAATGGCTAAGGAATGGCATGAAAATCTTAACCAGGAAACAAAGAACCCAGACAGTAGAAGAGGTTGAAAATTACTGTTAATTTGGATAAGTCAAAAATAACTCAATGATGACAGCGTTTCTGAGATACTGATGTGTGAGAAAGCTAAAAGCCTTCATAGGGAATTTTAGACTGTAGTTTCTGCATCTCAGAGCCAATTATTTTGCTTTCTATTATTTCTTATGGGAAAAATATGTTCAGTGCTCGAACTACCTGCTGTTCAAACACACATTTGGAAGGAATTGAGTTCAACAACCCAGGTAACACTATAGCTATCAGGAACTGTCATCTCACAGAAGAATTCCATTCTTTCCCTGATTCATCCACTTTGCACCACTCTCTGGGTGACACAGAGCTGTGATGGCATGGCAGTTACACACTGAGCTGTGATCCACAGGGTCCGCAGTGGGGAACCATGAGCCCCTCCAAGTGAGAAAGACAGGCTTCCCTTGTCCCTAAGGTTACAGCCTTGGACTCTCACAGGAGTTCTACGCTGCCCTGCAGGGTCACAGCGTCAGGATCCACTTGATGACTGCTAGTTTGCATGCCAAATGATCTTACTTAATTCCTTGCCTATTTGTCTCCTCTCTCCCCCAAATCACTAAGTATAACACCAGAGGAGTATGTTTATCTATTCTACTTTATCCAATTTTCTTAATCTTTTCATCTTGCTAGGTGCTTCTTTATCCAGTCCAAATATACCCCTTCAGTGCTTTCTTGAGGATAATAAGAATCTTTGCGGTAAACACCCTTTTATCTGCATCTCTCTTGCCATTGAGGTCAAGATCAGTGATTGGTATGAGCTGAGTCAAAACAAAAAACGAAAAAACACCCCAAGCTAAACTCACTGCTACAGAGCCAATGCAGACACATAGAAGCTTCTTGTTGTTTCCCAAGACTGTAGCTGTCTACTGGAGTATAAAGTTCAGTCTTTTCCCCATGGAGCTGCTGGTGGCTTCAAAACACTGACCATGAAGTTCGCAGCCCAACTCTGCCACCAGGTCTCCGTACGAGTTCAAAAAGTACTTGTTAAATGAATTCAGAGATCCTAGATGAGCATTCTTAAAGGTTGGAGGCTGTTATAACTCAGGTTTAGGTAATGATATGAACAACATGTTCAAAATAATAGGAAGAGTATCAAAAGTAAAATTTTAAAATCATCATAGATAGTTGATGTAGGGGCAGATTTCATAACAGAAGACATATTAAGATTTTTTTGTTTATTGCTGTCAAGATACTTTTGAATCATGGCAACACCCTGTAAACAGAACAGGATTGTGCTGCATGCCTGAGTGAGTTTTAACAGCCTACATTTCAGTGAATAGTCAAGGCATAACTGTTTGTCCCACTCTGTGACTCCAGTCCCCCCATGCCAGAAGTTGAGTGCTGGAAGCGATGTAGCAAGGTATAGAAATTGAAGTTGCACATCTGTACTTCATAACCAGTAGTACTCAAAGTATAGTCCTAACCCAGAAGAACTTCGATACTCTTCAAAATTTTATATTCTTAGCTTCACCTGAGTGGTGGTGAATTTGTACTCTAGGATTCCAGGATATGAGGGGACTTTAAATATTCATAGAAAAAATGGAATTCTAAGATCATGCCATTTCTCAACCTTTAGTGACCCTATTTTAACAAGTCTTCAGATGATTGTACTGTTAAGTGTAAGAGGCACTGCTCTAACAATGAGATAGCACCTAGTGGCTATGTTTCATTATGCACAGAGGGATACAATAAACATACACATATATATGAGTAATAGTCTATGCAAAGGATTCACGTAGCAAGTTCCCTGCACCTGCTCCTCACTAAACTCTATGACTTCTTGATGGCTTGTTGAAATGAGAATTTATGATCTACAAACTCAGGGCTTATACACGCCAGCACAACTGCTGAGGCATCTCTAAACTTTGAAACTTAATAATTCAAAAGTTTTTACTCTGCATTTATCCTGTAGTAGATAAATACTTAACATGAAGCTTCTTCAAATATGCGTTACTTATGCTAACATAACTCTTTTCCTTCAAATTGCAGTCGCCCCACTAGCTAGACACTCACAATTATGGAGTTAAGTTAAACTGCTCTTATACCGTTTATGTAAAGATAAAATTGTCACAGATATCATTTTTGTCAATATATTACCTGCTTCTTTGCAAGAAAAATATGCATAATGGCTCTCATGTTTTCCCTGAAAAACTTGTCTGTAAGAGAGAGAGAACAGCTTGAAGAATCTATGAGAAAGGAGAAATGGTGCTAAATAAGCAGGAAAATGCCAACTTAATATCTTAAAATAGAAATCAATTTCCCAGCTTCCAAGACCTACTAAGCATGTACTAGGAGTTTGATTAGAATCGTCTGCTACTGTAAGCGATGCCCCAGGGGATGATTGATAATGTTCTCTAACATGAAATGACAATGATGTCCAGTCTAAGGTGAACCATGGACATTAATAGACAATAGATCTATGAATGGATTGGAGGCTTACAGTTAATTGTAACTTCAATCTAAATTTAATTTGTTCTTAACACATGACCCTGCTTCATGCTGCTCCCATGAAAAGATCATTGATATATGGATGCTATAGAAAAATTCAGTGAAGAAATTAGATGGATCGTGGTTATCAGGAAGAAAAATGTCTGGGTTCTTAAAGGCCTCTTTTCAAACAAGCAGCCAATTGATTGGGATGTGAACTAATTCCACATGGAAGAAGCGCATCAGCCTATGTGATTAAAGTGTTGTCAACAGCATAATACCAGTCAAAAGAGGGAAGGGTCTCAGAGCTTAAATTGTAAACATCTGGCTTGTGGAAATCAATGGATGACAGTAGAAGCCCAAAATGCAGTCACACAGTCTAGCCATGGATTGTGTCTTCAGTGAATTCCCTCTCAGCATAGTTGAAGGATACGTATCACTGTTTTCACATAGAGCATTGTGAAGTTGATCATAACGGATGTATTTAGGTCAAAATGTAACATTTTATCTTTTGATTTTCATTTTTACCCATTTTAAAGTGGGTTCAGTTTGTTATTTTTGAACTACCAACCTAGTGGATTTCCACCCAGTGTGTGACCACTCTCTCACCAGAGCACCTCTAAGCTGGTTATTTTTAATTGAGGGGAAATAAAGAAACATGAATTAAGACTATGGTGACTTTTCTCTGACCAAGTAGTAGGAAAGTGAATAGACTTGCTGACATGCAGAAGGTATTGGGAAGTGGATTGTTCCAGATGCAATTAGATCAAAATTTAATTCTCTATTATCATTTGGTCTCCTTTATTATCCATTTAAGTTTGTCCCAGTTTTTAATATTTTCTGCTTTCTTTTCCATTGAGATTTTATATGTATTATTTTGTTATTCTCATTAGTTTCTTGTTTTATAATATTTTTCAGTATATGAAACCCAGAATAGGTAAATCTATATAGTAATTGCATTAATGGTCCCTTAGAGGTATGACATGAGAGATAGGGGAAAATGCGGACTTAATGATGATGAGTACAAGAATGATTGTGGTATATGATTTTATAACTCTTGATGTGACTGAACTATTGAATTGTATGATGTGTAAGCTATATGCCAATAAAACTGTTGAAAAATAAAACAATCATCTTCCAGTGAAGTATTGCTTTTTGTCTCCCCACCAAAATTTGTTTACTATAATTAACAGATCTCCAAATTATGTACAGCACCATTACAAAAGGAATATCTCTGCCAGCCAAATCACACTGACTGGAAAATATATATAAACAGGTATCAAATTGTATTCCCTAGTGAATCCTCTGAGAAGAGAACACTAGAGAAAGAGCATCAATGTGAACATTACATTGGTGGATAGAGGCTGCCACGATTACAGCAGATAAGCAGGGAAATAGGAAGAATGGAATAGAAACGTCAAGGGGGGATAGAAGCAGAGTGGGCACTCTAATGAATGATGTAATGAGGGACAGACTACAACTGGTTCATAGACAAGAACCCTGTGGTACTTACACAATCTTGTGTCAGCTTGATAAATAGAGTGAAGGGGTGGAGTCTAGTCTGTGAAGGAGAAAACAGTCTCATGATGTCTCCTTGTGGACATGGCCTTCTCATGAGGATCCTGGGAACTTCTTCTCTTTCTCCCTGGAGGGGGGTCACACTCTCTCTTCTTCACCTTCATGTTCAGAGACACATGTTCAGAGGGGTATCATGCCAGGGCTCAGATGCTTCCATCACACTGGATCCACAAGACTGTGTCCAATGGCTGTGATCTTTCTGCATTGGCGTCACTGCATGTGCTGTGTGAGTCTGAAGGAATCTGTGGGCTAGTATTGGACATATGGGCTATTATCAGATTTATGGACTTGATCTGGACTGGGTTGGGATGTTTTCTCATTATACAATTGCTCTTTGATAAATATATGTATGTATATGTATACATATATATACTGATTTTTTTTCTCTAGTCAGTCTCACCTAACACAAACTCCAAAACAGGTGGAAAGGAATATTCTCCATTAGGTATAAATGGCTGTGATAAATTGGCTATTCTATGAAATTTCACAAGCAAATAATTTTAATATCTGTTCTGATAACTTTACTTTGATAAACACTACATGATTTATGGCTATAGTTATAGGAGCTCAGATTTACCAAATTTAAAAATTCAAAATTATGTAGAACTTGTATATGCATTTGAGGACATAGGTTCTTCTTTATATTGTTTTTCAGGTTGATAGACATGACTTTTATTTGAAAGTGATTGACTTCATCAGAAATGATCCCACCCCTAGTTATTAATTGCTCTAATATGTAGTTAATTAATATGACTCCAATAGCCATAATCTCTTATGTGATGTCTTAAAATACTAGCCTCTAGCCTTTGGTTGCAATTTCGTTTTGGACGGAGTTATGCAACATTGTAGTGGACAGGATTAATTTGAGCCCACATAATTGTATGTAATCTGAGTCTCAACTTTACTAGTGGGAATAAACACATTGTTTCCCTGGGGATATGGTGTATTGAAACAAGACCACCAACAAAGCCTTTACTGAGTGTATAAAAGCCATTTCGAAAAAAAGAGAGAGAATTCTTATAACTATCCAGGAAGAAAGGCCACCAACTGAGTCTGTTCACCATCTCTGTCTGAAATGATGGAGTCTGAGACAAGAGGCACCAAAGGCTGAGGTACACGGTCTGGTACCATGGGAAAGAGCAAAGGAGACTTTCTGAGACCAAAGGCTTAGTCACGGAGGTCATGAGACCAAACAGCAGAGTAGAGTGAAGTGATAAGACTGGAAGGCAGAGCAACAGTTGGATTCCTGGCTTATGGAAGCAGAAGCCAAGAGACCATGTAGCTAAGAGGCTGAGGACCAGATGGAAACTTGGCTACTGGTTAAGGACAGGTATTGCTATAAACCAAAGACTGTATACTTAGTATGTTCTGATCCTAGGTTGTGGTAACCTGTCAATTTCCCTAGTGAGCCCTCTTAAATATGAATATTATTTATGAGTTCTGTGGGAATTATAAAACACAACAGAAAAGTAGCGATGTAGGAGGTGCAGTTTGGTTTCACAGTGCTGTAAAGAAGGACCGAGGGCAGAGGTATGTCTGACCTCTGCTTCCCAGCAATAGAGAAACCAACTGCATTCAGATATGGACCCCATGCCATTAATTCATGCTTCTGAGGCCACAAATCTTTACAAGAACAAACAGCCTCATTCTCTCCCATTTGGAGCAGCTGATAGGCTCAAATGGATGGCTTTGTTAGCAGCCCAGTGAATAATTCACTACACCACAAATGCTCCAAATCCTTCACCAGATAATGTTAAAAGAGCTAAAATAATACATTCCTTGTCTATTCTAAGTGACAAAAGCCCCAAAATGGGTTCCACTACTGTGTACTCCGATGTCTGTTAAAAACAGATTTGACACATGTTTGTAAGAAAGTATAGAAGCTACTAGTTAT
This sequence comes from Nesogale talazaci, assembly GCA_004026705.1. Taxonomy (NCBI): domain Eukaryota; kingdom Metazoa; phylum Chordata; class Mammalia; order Afrosoricida; family Tenrecidae; genus Nesogale; species Nesogale talazaci. The sequence goes on along the minus strand of PVJH01005030.1, from coordinate 22,041 downwards.
TGACATTGTTGTTTTTGTTCTTGTTAAATGCCATCATGTCCGTTCTGACCCACAGTAACTATCTGCATAGCAGAACCAAACAATTCCCAATAGTGTCCCGTCCTCAAAATCGTTACTATGCTTGAGCCAGTTCATGCAGCCACTGTTTCGATCCATCTTGCTGAGGGCCTTCTTCTTCACTGCCCTGTGCACTATCCCAAGCATGATGTTCTTCTCCAGAGACTAGCCCTTCCTGACAGAATGCCCAAAGTGTATGAGCTAAAGTCTCACCATCTTTGCCTCTAAGGGGAAGTCTGGCTATACTTCTTCCAAGACGGATTTGTGGGTTCTTTTGACAGGTCGTCATGTTACTTGCAATATTCTTCTTCAGCCCCCTGATTCAAAGGCATAGAGTCTTCTCCAGTCTTGTTTATTCAATGTCTAACTTTCACATGCATATGAGGCAACTAAAAAGTACTATGGCTTGGTCACTCATAGTAACCTCCCTGCTTTGCAACACTCTGAAGAAGGTTTTTTTTTTCCCCTGAAGTTTTATGCAGCAGATTTACTGAAATACAATGCATTCTTTTATCTCTTGACTGCTATTTTTGTGAGCATTGATCGTAGATTTAACCAAGACAAAATCTTTGACAACTTCAAACTTTTTTCCATTTATCATGGTGTTACCTATTGGTCCAGTTGTGTTGATTTTGGTCTTCTCTACATTGAGTTATAATCAATAATGAAGGCTGACGATAAACCCCTCAGGACGAATGTTTAGAGTTGCGATACCAGGAGAGCAAGGCGAAGGTGGGGGGGTGGGGATCACAATGATCTATATACACCCCCCTCCCAGGGGTTACATAAGCATCAGCAAGTGCTTTAAATCCTACACCCACTTTCAGCAAGCAAGGTTTTGTCATCTGCATATTGCAAGTTATTAATAGGCCTTCCTCTCGTCTTGATTCCTAATTCTTCTTCATATAACGTAGCTCCTCTGATTATTTTTTCTGCACTGAGATTGAATAAGCATTGTGAGAGAATACAAACCTGACATATAGCTTTCTTGATTTTGGTGAGGTGAGGTGGGGGAGCATCACTACCTTTTGGTGGGAGTAGGAGGGCCAGCCTTGCTCCTGGAGAGCTGCTGCTGTATTTGAAGTGCCAGACCAGTGGGCCACAGTCCTGCACTCTCACTATGCCACCGGGGCTCAGGCTAGCTTTCTTGATTTGTAAAAATAATGTTATTGAGGGCTTGTACAACTCTTATTAAAATCCACACATTGTGTCAACCATATTTGTAGATTGCTTGCCGTCATCATTCTCACAACACTTATTTCTACTTAAGACCTTGATATCAGCTTCTCATTCATCCTCTCCCTCCCCGACCATCCCTCCTTCCTTCATGAAACCTTGATAATTTATATAAATTTTTTTTCATGTCTAACACTGACCAATATCTCCCTTCAGCCATTTTTCTATTGTCTGTCCACCTGGGAGGGGGTTATATATAGATCATTATGATCTGTTTCCTCTTTCTCCCTCCTCATTCCCCTTACTCTCCTGGTTTTGCTACTCTCAATATTGGTCCTTAAGGGTTTATATGTCCTAGATTCCCTGTGTTTCCAGCTCTTATCTGTACCAGTGTACATGCTCTGCCAACTGGATATGTAAGGTAGTATTGGGGTCACAATGGTGGGGGGAAGGAAGTATTAAAGAACTAGAAGAAAGCTGTGTTTCTTGTTGTCATTTTCTATTGTTGCATTGTTTTGCTGTCTTGCTTTTATGCTTATTATTTTCTCTGTATATCTATCTAGATAAGATAAGCAAGATAAACAATCTGGAGGAGAAACAATGGGACTGTTGGTTCTGGGGTAAGGGGAGATCAGGGGAGAGGAGCAATACAGCATCTGGGGTCTTAAATACTTGAAGATAAACAAGTGGTCATCTAGTTGAGAAGCTAAAAAGTCCACATGGAAGAAGCACTCCAGTCTGTGTGATCATGAGGTGTCAATGGGACCAGATATCAGGCATGGAAGACCCAGAACAAAACATTTTATCATTGTGAATGAGGAGGAGTGCAGAGACTCAAAGCCTATCTATAGACAATTGGACATCCCCTTAAAGAAGTGTACGATATGAAAACATAATAACAATTTGTAAATTATTTAAGGTTCATGGGGGGAGGGGAACAACGGGGAGCTGCTATTGAGGGCCTAAGTGGAGGAAGGATATTTTGAGAGTGATATTGGCAACAAGAGTGCAAATGTGGCCTGCATACAATTGATGGATGTATGAATTGTGATGAGAGTTGTATGAGCCCCCAAGAAAATGATTTATAAAACAAGGAGGAGCTTATACCAAGGACTCAAGAAGAAAATATTTGGAAATGAATATGGCAGCATGTGTATAAATGTGCTGGATAAAAACGATGTATTGGATGTTATAAGAGCTATAAGAGTCCCCAGTAAAATCATTGGGAAAAAAATCTGTACATATCACCATCAGATTCTAACCCATCTGGCTCAATTATTAGAACCCAGGAAGTTGGCAACCTAGACCAAAGCAGAAAGACAAAATCACTATGGAATTATTCCAAAATATGCCATAGTACCCACATGATCATGTTCATTATCACACTAAATCCCCTGTGCCCCTTTTATATGTTCAACATTATGTGGCTGTCATGTGCTTATGTTACTTTCATGATAGAGATGTAGGGGTGGAGTTTAGCCTGTTAATCTGGAGATAGCCATTGAGTAGCCAATGAAACCTCCGTGTGGCCTTGGCTTTCTCCTGAGACTTAAGGGAAATCTTGCGATATTTCCCTCATGGAGATGAGAAGCTATCTCCCCAGTTGTTGGGAGTTAGTCTCAGAGACAATGAACTAGGACAAGATAAGATGGCAGGGTCCGAGGAACTGGAGGAGCCAGAGAAGCCACACGACCTTGCCCTGATAGAGCCAGACCTCTGAAGTTGGAGAGGCCACCTGGATACCCCTGCCAGCGCTGAGTTGCTTCTCCTACCATTGGATGCTGTTGATGGACCCTGAGCCTTGAAAGCAAGGAGCCATGGGGAGACCCCTGCCAGTGCCGGGACTCTGCACCCACTGGCCTGTGACTTAATGAGACAAAGGGAGATATTATAGACTCATATCATACATATGAGCTAATATTGGACTTATGACTTTGCGATGGACTGGGTTGGGATGCTTTCTCAATGTTCCATTCCATTTATATATAAACCATTCCTATATATCCATATGCATGTCTATGACATCTTTTTCTCTAGTCTACCCAGACAGCGGCCTCATCTTGTACTTCCTTACTTCACTTAGTATAATTTCGTTCAGCTCTTCCTATGTGGCTATGTGCTTCATACTTTCATCATTGCTTTAGGGTGGATGAATGGTACTCCATTGTATGTATATACCACAAGATTCCTCCCCCCTTTTTTTTAAACAACTTTATTGGCACATAATTCACATATCATGCAATTCAATAATTCAATCATGCCAAGGAGAATTATAAAATTATACCACAGTTTTTTAATCCATTCATCTGAGGATGGAAATTTGGGTTGTTTCCAAATTCTTGAAATTGTGAACTGACCCATAATGAACATTCTAGCACAGATATCTGGCCATGGATTGTTGCTTGCCTTTTCTGGATATATGACCAGTAGGGCGATTTCTGGGTCCTCTGATAACTCAATTTTCCTCTGTTTTAGATATCGCCAAATCTATTTCCATAGAGACTGTGCATAACTATAGGTTCACCAGCAGTGGATGAGAGTTCTTGCCTCCCCACAGCCCCTCTAACATTTGTTGGTTTATTATTTTTTGAACTGGGCTATCTTTGAGGGGGTTAGGGGGTATCTCACTGTTTTAATTTGCATTTCTTTTATGGATAATGATTGGGAACATTTTCTCATAGGTTTTTTGGTCATTCGGATTTCTGCCCTTGTGAAACTTCTGTTCAGGTCCTTCACCAACCTCCTCAATTAGTTTTTTTTTTCCATTTTAGAAATCAAGCAGAGTATTATTGATTTTAGTAATAAGGCCATTCTCTGATATGTCATTGCTAATGCTGTTTTCCCAGTCCGTGGGATCGCTTAGACCCTCTTGGTGAATTTTTTTATGTACATGGGTGTTTTATCTTCAGTATATCCCACTTATCAATTTGTGCCTCGCCTGTGTTTGTGTCTTTCCCTATTTGTGATAACCTATGTATTCCCTGCACCAAAATTCTCAGGTTGGTCCCAATTCCCTCTTTGATAGCGCTAATAGTTTGGGGTTTTACCTCAAGGTCTGTGATCCACTTTGACTCTATTCTTGTGCATGGAGCGAGGTAAGGGTCTTGCTTCATTTTTCTGCACATAGATATCATTTTTTCCCACACCACTTGTTGAAGAGGTCATCTGCTTTCCATTTGTTATATTTTTGACCCTTATCAAAGATCAATTGTCTGTATGCTGATGATTTTATTTCTGGGTCTTCAGTTCTTTTCTATTGGTCTGAGTATCTATCATTATACCAATACCATGCAGTTTTGACCATTGTCACTGTAAATAGGTACTGATGTCAGGTAAAGCAAACCCTCTGGCCTTCTTTTTGAGGAGTTCTCTGCTAGTTCTGGGCTTCTTCTCTCTCCATATGAAGTTGGTAATCAGCTTTTTCTTTAAAGGAGGATAGTGGCATTTGTATCAGGAAAGCATTAAATTTATATAGTGCTTTGGCGAGAACTGACATCTTTGCTATATTGAGTCTTCCAATCAACAAGGATGGGATATGCCTAGATTTGTTGAAGTCACTCTTGGTTTCTTGTAATAGTGCTTTTCAGTTTTTCTTATAAAAATATTTTGGGCTTTTTTGATCAGCTATATCCTTAGATATTTCCATTTGTGCTTGGCTATTGTGAAGGGTACAAAATTTTTGATCTCCTCTTTTGTGGCCTTGTCCAATATGTATAGCAGTCCAATAGACTTTTTTGTTGATCTTGTATGTTGCCATTCTTCCATATTCCTCTAATGCTTCCTGTACTCCCCTTGTAGAGGTTTTGGGTTTTTCCAAATATAAAATCACATCATCTATGAATAATGATAGTTTAACCTCACTTTCCCCAGGTGAACTATTCTTTATCTTACACTGTTGGCTAGAATTTCCAGTACAATGTTAAATAGGAATGGGGACAAAAGGGGCATCCTTGTCTGGAACCCTTTTTCAGTGTGTGTCTTTTCTTCACTGACTACTATGTTGCCTGTTGTTTTTTTCATATGTAGCTTGTAAGTTATTGAGGACTTTTCTTTCCATTCATTCCTGTCTGAGTATTGTAAACAGGAATTGGATGTTGTCTAATGCTTTCTTCAAATCTATTGATAATATCATGTGGTTCTTATTTCATGTAATTGTTCATGTCACTATGGTGAATAATCCTAATGGCCTTTCATATCTTGAACCATCCATGCATCCCTGGTATTCATCCCACTTCATAATTGTGAACTATTCATTTTTAAATACTTTATTAATCTATTAGCCATTATTTTGTTAAAGATTTTTACATCGATGCTCATTACAGATATTGGTGTGTAGTTCTCAATTTATGGGATCCTTGCCTGGTTTAGGTAGCAGAGTTATGCAAGCTTCATAGAAATAGTTCAGGAATTTGCCATCTTTTCCTATGTTTGGAAGAGTCTGTATAGGAATGGTGTTGATTATCCTCTGAATTCTTGCTTTAACTCTGTGAAGCCATCTTGTTATAAGTAAACTTGTGCCAACATGGCCACAGATGATAGGCAGGTCTGTTGTGACGACATGGCCAATGAACACACACAATCAATTGAAGGGCGAAAAAAGAAAAGGCTTGGCAAGCTCTGCCCTTGCTCTCTTGCTTTCAGATCTTTGGACCAGACAGCTGCCTTGTTCCTCCTGTGCCTCGACCTCCAAGCAACACTACCCGTGGGACGCCTAATCGTGCACTGTGGAGCTGTGAGTTGAGGTTCCTTCAAGCCCTACTTCGCCGTGCTCCTGGGATATACATCTCTTGAGCTGGGGACTGTCGGACTCTGTCCTCTGGCTGACTGTTGGTGACCTGCTCTGCTGTTTGCTGCCTGTGACCAGATAGCCCGAATTGCTCTACAGAGGACTACTCAGCGGCCCTCAAGACTCCAAGGACTGCCAGTCTTCTGGCTGTCTCACGAAGGTGAGTTGCACTGAGCAATTTGTACTGCTTTGTAGATTGTTAACTGTTTCTTTCTTACCTTATATACACTTCTCTCTATATAAATATATAAAGAGAATTACTAGTGTCCTAGTTTTATTTCTCTAAGAGAACCCTGTCTGTCACACATCTGGTGCAGGGAATTTTTGGTCAGTAATTCCTTGATAACCTTTTTTATTGCTTCTATTTTTAAGAGTGTGTTGAGATTCTTGATATCCATCTGGGATAGTCTATGTATTTGTCCATGTCATCCAAGTTGTTGAATTCATTGGATTACAGGCTTTCTTAGTACTATGTAATTATCCTTTTGATTTCATTAGGGTCATTTGTAATGTCCCCTGTTTCATCCCTCATCCTTGCTATTTAAATTTTTTCCTTCCTTTCTTTGGTTAGGTTTGTCAGTTATTGGTTGATAATGTTCATCCTGTTAAAGAATCAACTTTCAGCCGCATTAATTTTTTCCATTGTTTTCTTTTTTCCCTCTCACAAATTTCGGCTCTGAATTTTATTATTTCTTTTCTTTTGCATTTAGTAGAATTGTCCTGTTCATTCTGCTCTAATTGCTAAAAGTTTTGTGTCAGCATATCTATCATAAGTCTCTCTTCCTTTTTCATGTGTTCCTATATTGCTATCAGCCTTCTTCTGATAACAACCTCTAATGTGTCCCAAATGCTTTCATACATCATATTCTCAGTCTTGTTGGTTTCTAGAAACATTTTTCATACATAGGTGGTTTAGAATCATTTCTCAAACTTGAGAAAAGAAATTGCAAGAGGAAACAGATATATAAACTCAATAATCATGAAATGAATTTACTTAGTTTTACTTAGGTAAACAAATTCAAAGGTCTTTTAGATGATTAACCATGCCACGCTATTATATTATTAGCATTAACATCCGTGGCCATTGTAAATCTACTAGACAAATGCAGCATCTTTATCTTTGTCTGTAAGCATGAGATGTGTCTCCTGGAGGCAACAGATCAATGGGTTAGGTTTTCTAAGTCAATCTGTTAGCCTGTGCCTTTTAATGCCTGAGTTCAGCCCATTGAAATTCAGTGTTATTGCATCCATGTGTGGACTCTGAGATGTCATCTTGTACCTTTTGTATTGGGTGCTTTTCTACTTACCTATCTTATCGTGTTGTGCTGTTGTTCTGTGTGTGTGTGATTCAGTCTTGCCTTCTTTCCACTGTTGAGCTAATGCTACCTTGGTGGCTATTACCTCTTTGTCGCCCTCTGGGTGGAGTTCTCTGCTGACCCAGTAGGAGCAGAAGATCAACACCCACTGAGCACAAATAAGAGACCATCACAAAGAGCAAATCAACTCAGAGGGTGGCAAAGAGAAAACAGCACCCAAGATAGAATTAGCTCTATAGTGGAAAGAAGGCAGCAATCACACACACACACACACACACACACACATAGACAAAAGCAGAAGGAGAATTAAAGTCTGGAGAAAAATACACTGAGCAAGTGGTGATGCAATAAGATCAGGGATAGCAATCTTCATCTCTGACAAAATTGACCTCAAGTTACAAGCCATAGCATGAGACAAGCAGGGGCACGATACAAAGCTCTGGGAATAGTAGACCAAGAACCAATGCGAAATTGTTCAAGAGCTTATATTTCTTAATACAGGAAGTGGGGATCATTGCAATACTTTAAGATGTGAAAATAAAAAGCTATAAAATTGTATGTAGCAGCCATTAGTAGAAGTTGTGGAATACAACAGTCTTTGGATGGCTCAAATGCTCTTGTCTTATATTAGGATGGGTTATGTAGACAAACAAAACCAGTGGCACTAATGTCTACATAAGTAAGAACTTTATATCAAGAAAGTATCCCAGCCCAATCCAACTCAAGCTCGTGGGTCCAATGTTAGCTGGAGACCTCTTCAGGCTCAGGTAACTGCAGAGTGTTGATATGCAAAGGTTCAGTAGGAAGCAGGGTGGTAGAGCACACCTGATGAGTGCTGTCTCTTGACCCAAGTCTCCTAGAACATGGCAGGGCGCTGGCAACTTCGCGGGTTGACTGCTCATAGGGAGCTGCTCCTGGAGGCAGACAGAGAATCCCAGCAAGCAGGAGGAGAAATAGCCAAATAAAAGCGAGAAATTCCCATGGTCTCTTACTAAACAATCAGCTCACCAAAGAAGTGACTACTTGTAATTAGAGTCCACTCAGCTGGCCCTCAGATGAAAGGTCCTGTGATCTACTTTCTGCAGGCTAGTTACTGGAAACCCTGAAGAGCACACTTCTACTCTGACACACCTGGGCTGGCCAAGAGTTGGAACCGACTCGAAGGCAACTATTTTTTAAAGTTAATATTATGTTTATAAACATAATATTTTGCTGTTTGAAAAAAAGTGTACATGATTGCAATTATGAATAATTGACCATAATCATGCCTAACCTTGCATATCTAACTATAATTATATCTAAGAGATACAGCTGGAACCACTCACCTGACTGTTTCCTAAACAAGTGATTGACTGACCTTCACATATGAAATTTGATCATGTTGTTAACCCCCTACTTATATTTGCACACACACATATACACTCATTGTCATTAAGTCAAATCACACTCATAGTCATCTCATAGGGCAGGGTAAAACTCTTCCCTGAGTTTTCAGGGATGTGACCGTGTTTGGGAATAGAAAGCTTCATCTTTCGCCTGCTGAGTTGCTAGGAGGCTTTCCAGAGGTCCACCCAATACATAGCCACTATTTCAGCAGTGCTCCCTCCCTTAATATATAAACACCCCCCTTTTTTTAACTTGAGGGAGCATTGATGGCATCACGAATTATACAATGGAATGCTAACCAAAAAGTCAGCAGTTCAAACCCACCATTTACTCCACTGGAGAAAAATGAGACTTTCTGCCCTGATTAAGATTACATCCTCAAAAAAATTTTTTTAATTAAAAAAAAAAAAGATTTACCTCCTCAGAAACCTGAAAGGGATCTTCCACTTTGTACCATGAGGTGAAATTGACTTGATAGCAGTGAGTTTTTTCTGGGACGTGGGGCTCCTTAGCTTGAAGGATGGAGTGCTTTGTACTTTTATGTAGAACCGTCCAAACTGAGGTGTGTTATTTCTCATTAATACACACCCAGACACATTTCTATCAGAATAAGAGATTTTCTTCTTTGACTTTTTGATTCATTTAACAGACAATCTTGGATTGTGGTATACTGTGTTAAGAATTGGATGTATAGGGGGGAACAACTAGTGGTCTGCAATCGGTGGGGAGGTGAGTGGGGGAAGTCTGGAGGCCTGGTAGGGCCAAAGTAAGTGTAATATAACAGAGAGGAAATTCTGAAACTCAAATGAAGGCTGAGCATGACAGTGGGACAGAAGGAAAGAGAGGAAGGAACGAGAAGGCAAAGAGCACTTGTAGAGGTCTAAACACAGGAATTTATATATGTGAATATAATTTTCTATGATAAGGTGGGAATAAATTCAGGTATGTATCATTATAGGCTTAGTACTAAGGCAGCAGCTGGACCTTGGGCCCTGACCCAGGTACTCCCTCAATGAAAGAACACTTTGTTCCCTCAATGAAAGAACACTTTGAATCTCGCCATGATGCTCGCTGGCCCAATATGATCATTGAAGTCAAATAGGTGCATAAGAAAATGTGGTGAAAAAGATGGACGGCACCCAGATATCAAAGAATATACAGCCTGGGGTCTCAAAGCCTGAAGATAAACTAGCAGCCAACTGGCCTAGAAGTATCCAAGCCCACACAGAAGAAGCACACCAGCCAGTGTGGCCGAGAGGTATCAAAAGGATCAGGTCTCACACATCAAACAGGAAAAAACCATATTACGCACTTTCCTGAGACAGTCACTGTAGACAAGTGGGGACATGAGAAAGAGTGGTGAAGATGGCTGATGGTACCCAGCTATCAAAAGATATAATGCCTGAGGCATTGAAGTCTTGAGGATGACGAAACAGTGCAACAATGCCTACCATAGAAGAAGCACACCCGCCTGTGCAACCATGAGGAGTGGAAAGAACCAGGTATTAAGCATCAAAGAACAAAAACATATCATTATGTTCCCACCCTGCCAACATGATTGCCAAGGACAGAAGGGTGCAGAGGCAGACAGAGCTGAAGAAACAGATGGCGCCCAGCCACCAAACGATAAAGTAGGGATCTTAAAGATTAGAAGGTGAACAAGTGGCCACCCAGTGCAGAAGCAGCAAAGCTCACATAGAAGAAGCACACCAATCTATGTAATCATAGGGAGTCGAAGAGAGCAGATATCAAACATCAAAGTACAAAAATTAAATCAATAAGAATGAGGGGGAGAGTAGGGTGGGAACCCAAGGCCCACTTGTGGGCAATTGGACACCCCCTTACAGGGGAGTCACAAGGAGGAGATGGGTCAGTCAAAAGGCAGTGAGGTAGCAATGAAGCATAAAATTTTCCTCTATTTCCTGAAGGCTTCCTCCCTCCAACCATCGTGGTCCCAACTCTGCCCTGCAGTTCTAGCTGGATTGGTGGAGGTGCACTGGTGGAGATGGGAGCTGGAAACACAGGGAACCCAGGGTAGATAAATCCCTGGGGGTCAGTGGTGGGAGTGAAGTTGCCAGATGGGTGGAGGATAGATGGGATGAAGAGAGGAAGCCAGTTGTGGGGATCTGCAGACTGTCTCCTATCTGAAGGACGGACGTAGGGAGGAGTGGGCAGGGGGAGATGTCAGGCAGTGTAAGATATTACAAAACAATGACTGCAGAGTAATGAGGAATGGGAGGAAGGGGGAAAAGGATGGAAGGGAGAGGAAGAGAAGCTCATAGCATGGATCCAAGTGGAAAGGCAGATGTTGGGAGAATGTTGATGAGGTCAGGCATGTGGGGGTGCTTTGCACAATTTAGGTAACTATGTATTGAATTATGTATGGTGAAAAGTGATGTATGAGCCCCCAATAAAATGATTAAATAAAGAAAGAATTGGATACATAAGAACACAATAATCTGACCTCTCAGAGTAAGACAAGACTATAGGTATATAACAGAAAAGAGTATTGATGAATTATCTTGGTGATACAATGGTCTCTATACAGTTGAATATTGATTTCAGCATTTCACATTTTGCGAGGTTCTAAGACATTTTTTTTCAGTTTGTGAGGTTCTAAATTATTTGTACTTGGTGAGTACTTTTCTGCCGATACTGGGTCAGCAAGAATCTTTTGTTGAGTTGAATTTCTTTTAATGTATTCTATGAGGTTTTCCTTATCATGGAAGACTTACTTCCCCATCTATCTTAAGAGATAATTTGGCTGGATAGAATATTCTTGGACTTGCCTGGATTTCCTTCCATTTTTGGAGAAAACATAATTGGCATGACTAATTATGTTAATTACTCTCTCCCCTTCTTCATAGTGTCTGCTGATAGGCCTAAGCATATCCCTATCTGGGAACTTTTATAAGTAACTGCTTATATTTCCCTGCCTGCTCTCCTGATTTCGTTCTTTTCCTCAAAGTTGGATAATTTACCTATTTTATGCCATCGTGACTTCTTCCAGGAATTCGGTCTAGTTGGTGTTCTTTTAGCCTCCTGATTTGCCTGGTTTTCATTCATTAAGCTGGGGAGGTTTTCTTCAAGGAATCCCCTCAGTATTTTTGCCATGGACTTCTTTGTTGTGTCTTCCACCAGTCATCCAACTAGTCTGAAGTTGCTCTTCTTCATAGCATCCGACATCACTGTTAGGTTTTCAGCTTTTCTGATTATCTTATTTGACTTTTTCCCATCTGTTAGTCTGTTCGGCTGTCCTCTGGGTCACCACTTTGCTTATCTGCCTCCTCCAGTCAGTTGGTGAAATCTATGTTTGCTTCTGGTTTTATTATCTCAGCTTAACCCTAAGTTCTTGTGTTTCCTTTTGGTGTATGATCTTTATCTTCTCTATTATTTCAGCCTCTTTTTTTGTACTGTTTCCCTATATCCCAGCATTATGAAGATCTCTTTCTGTGGCAGATCAATGTCTGCTTTTTCTATGCATGTTGTTAAGATCACGACTTCCAACATCACCTTTTGTTTCTCTTATGTTTTTCATTGATGTCATTTGGGGATTGCTGTTTGCAGTGTGTTGTTCTAGAGCCATTTTCCAGAGAGCCAAAAAGCACTGGGTTCACTCTTGGAGACTCGTAGGAATACTCACTTCTATCAATCATTCCTATCAATCAGCTTCCTATCAATGTACTACTTCAACCATTGTTGGATGATCTCTAGCAATATTTTAATCACATGTGATATTAATGATAATATTTTTAGAATTTGCACATTCTATCGAATGACCTTTCTTCAGAACAACTAGAGTTATGAACATGATCTGTAAACATATAATCATATAATTCACATAAAGTATATATCATCCATAATTTAGTCATGTAGTAAGTTAAAAAAAAAACTATGTACAAGTTAAAAAACATAGCACAAGCCCAGAATACAAATGAGATCAATTATGGATTAAAAATTCATAGCTACAAATTGTACCTCAGAACAGGTTCATTTAATTGTTATACAGTATAAGAAAATGTTACTTTGCTACAAGAAAATGTTCAATGGCTTTTCAATAACTTAAAAGCCACACATTTGGCAAGTGGAGGTGACTGCGATGAAAAATTTAATCATTCTTAGTGAGGACAAATTTACATGATATATAATATTAGTATGCATAAGTCAGACTTTCCTAACCCAGGAACTTCCTTGACTCTAGTTATACCTTCCACTCATTTTGAAATTAAAAAACATTCTTATGTACAATGTACTTCAAACATATGTTCTCATGTCTTTACACCCATTCACAGTGGTATCCTTCAGTATTTACTTCTTTATCTTGTATGTGATAAAGATTGCATCATTGTTTTACAATGTAATTCTCTCTAAAAGAAAATCTACACCTCCAGAGTCATTTCAAAGAACTGAAAGCATTTAAAACTGAAATTGCCAAATCCCATAATTAACTGTTGCAGTTATGAGATATTCTCCACATGTTGAAGTCGTGACTATAATGACTATTTATAATGATCACTACCAATCTGTTCTGAGACCTGGAGCAAAGGAAGACAGAGATGCTGCATTTATCTTATAGATTTACAATGGCCACAGATGTCAATGCTAATAATATAATAATATGGCATGGTTAATCAACTCAATGAACTGGAGGAATTTGAATTTGTTTACAAGTAAAATTAAGTAAATTTCTGTCATGATTAGTGAGGAATAGTATTTCTGTTTCTTCCTGCATTTTCTCTTTTCCAAGTTTGAGAAATGATTCTAAACCACTTAGGTATGAAAAAATGTGATATGTAAGTTGCACATCCACAGGTAAGCTGTAAACAACTAGAAACTGATCATTACTAATGTTATAAACAACTACATTACTGTGATATGGTTTGACAGAACACTGAATATTTATGTAAGACATTCTAAATAAACTTATAGACTATGAACCTGTGTCATAGATTATCCTAACGCAATATGAATAGAATGTCTTTTACAAACCTTGAGACCAAATTTGAGGCAGATGAGTCTATGGTGCTCATTTATTGAATCATCTCCAAAGACTTAAAAGAAAGACTTCTTAGGCTGAGCCCCAGTGGTGTAGTGGTTGTGTGTGGCCCACTGAGTTGGTGATTTAAATCCAGCAGCAGCTCTCCAGGAGCAAGACTGGGCCTGCTACTCCCACTAGAGGGCAGTGATACCCCCCCAAAAAAGACTCTTCTTATTCCTGCTAAAGTAAAACTTTTATTAAGAGGAACCTCCACTAAGGAAGAGTTATTAGTTCCTTCTGCCTCAGGAGTCTCTATCAAAGGTAAATAAATACCTGCAGATAGGGGATTTGGACTTTAATTATTGAAGTAACTTTACCCTACCATGATTCTCATCTAAATAAATGCCTTACAATATTATCTTTGCTGTGATGCCACGCAAAAAAGAATATTATCTCTGTATTATGTCATGACTACCTTGCAATAAACTAAATGAGCTTATACATGAAAAAACTGAGCATATCTCTATTATTTTATAATAAAAATCCTTACCTGGCAAAACCATACGTTTTGAATAGTGTTTGGCTAATTTCTCATTGATAAGCTACATGTAGACTAAAATAAAAATTTCAAACTCCTACCTAATCAATTAAACTCCTGTGGATATGATGACAATTGCGTTTTTCATCATTTTACATATTTTTAAAATAATATTTTTCTGATTCAAAAATTAATGTGAAACTGAATGAGTTAGGCACATAATATACCTTATATTTGAATAAGCAAGTTTCAAATATCATAATTACATTAATAGAGAAATAGTTGATCACTACTTCTTTAGTGGGGAGAGATGCATTACTTAGGTTTCCGAACTGACGTGGCAAGCAAAGAATCCCATTTGGTATTAGAAAATCCCATTTGTTATCACAAATTAAATGTTGAACTATTACATACATTGATATTTTCCTTGTGAAGCGGTATCAACAATAGACAATCTCTAAAAATTTATCAAAATACTATGATGATGAATCAAAATTAAAAAGAAGTTGTAGAGCCCATAAATTCTCATCTGCTAGGACATCTTGGTAGGAAACGTTAAAAGTGTAGAACTGTAACTTTCCGTCCTTGGAGGGAATTGCAATCTTCTCTAGGAGCTCTGTTGGCACAGTGTGTTGTACCTGGATTTGTTCATCACAAGGCCAGTCATTTGAAGCTACCAGCTGCTCCATGGCAGAAATACGAGGCTTTCTGCCCCTTTAAAGATTATAGTCTTAGAAACACACCAGGACAGTTCTACTCTGCCCCATAGGGTCAATGTGAGTTAGAAGAGAATTGATGGTAGTGAGTTTGAGCAAGTTTATAAATCTCCATGGTTTCAATGAAGGTTGTTATTGCCTGCTGCCTTGGAGTTGATTCTGACTCATTGTGACTTTACTCACATGAAAGTATCCATCGTTTAGCCATGTAGCATTTTTTAAAAATTATGTGCAAGTAATGCCTGGAGTATAAATGAGATCCATTACTATGTCTTTAAGAATTTCTACCGACAAAATTTGTACCTCAGAACAGATTTATTTAGTAGTTATTTAGCCTTCCTTCAGAACAAGAAAATGTTCAAAGAGAACAAAATGGAATGGCTTAGTCCTTCGCCATCCCCATAGTTTTCATATGCTTGAGCCCATTCTTGCAGCTACTCTGTCTCCCATCGGGTCCTCTGTACCAAGCAAGATGTCTTTCCAGGGACTGGTCTCTCTTAAGTGCATATCCAAAGTATATTACAAAAATCTTCCTTTGCTTTTTCTAAGGAATATCCTGGCTGTATCTCTTCTGAGACAGGGTTGTTCATTCTTTTGACAATCCATACATTCAATACACTCTACCTGCACCATAATCTCCAAAAGCCAATTCTTCCTTGTTCAATACCCAATCTTCACATGCACATGAGATGACTGCAAATACCGTGGATTGGGATAGGTGCACCACAGGACTCAAAGTGGCATACTCACTTTTCAACCCTTCAAAGCAGTCTGGTGCAGCAGATTCACCTAAGAAAGTGTGCCCTCTTACCTCTTGGCTGCTGCTTCCATGAACATTGATGGTGCATCCAAGCCCGACAAAATCATTGACAGCTTGTTCTCTTTATTCTATCTGGTCCACTCATGAGGGTTTTTTAAAATCTGTTGACATTGAGTTGTAATCCATGTTGAGGGCTGTAATCCTTTATCATTAACAGCAAGTACTGCAAGTCATCCTCCCTTTCAGCAAACAAGATGATGTTATTTGCATATTTCAGGTTGTTAATGAGCCTTCCTCCAATCCTGATGCCCCATTCTTCTTCACATAGTTCAGCTTCTCTGATTATTTGCTCCACATGAGAACTAAATAAGTATGGTGAGAGGATATACTTCTGATACACACCTTTCCTGATTTTAAACTGTAGTGTTGCCTTGTTTTACTTCACACAGCTACCTCTTGATCCTTTTTCACCATTTCACATCAGCACAATGAGGTGTTCTGGAAATCCCATTTTATTCAAGACTAGCCATGGTTTATGTTCCACATAGTCAAGTGCCATATCATAATCAACAAAACACAGGTAAGAATTTTTTCTGGTCTTCTCTGCTTTCATCCAAGAACCTTCTGACATCAGCAATGCTTATGTGACCAGATTTTAGCATTGGTAAAGCAGGACACCATTGACTGGCGGGGACGGGGGTGGCGGGGAGTATTGTGGTATAGTACCTTCCCATTCTCCCATCGTTTCCTAGCTTGTTGTGGATTCTTTACAAAAATCGGGACTTTTTAAAAATGCCCCAGGACACAGGAAAAATTGTTTAGATTCAGGAGTGTCCCACAAAAAGCGGGATGTCTGTTCACTTGTTCACATCCACTTCTGAATTCAGCCTATGTTTCTGGCAGCTGCCTGTCATGGTTGTGGTAGTGCAATGATCTTCAGCAAAATTTTACTTCCATGAGTTATTAATGATATTTTTCTATATTTTGTGGATCTGTTGGCCACCTTTCTTTAGAATGAATCCCTACCAGTCAGCTTACCAAGCAACTGTCTTCCATATTTCTTGGCCTAGACAAGTGAATGCTTCCAGTGCTTCATTAGCTTCTTAAAACATTTCAATTGATGTTCCATCAATTCCTGAAGCCTTCTTTTGAAGCAAATGCCTTTTATGAAGCTGATACTTCTTTCTTAGTACCATTGGTTCTGCTTAAATGTTATCTCTTGAAATGGTGGAATGTTAACTCATTCTTTTTGGCACAGTGATGCTGTGGGTTCTTCCCATCTTCTTTGAATATTTCCTAAACATTCAATATTTTACCCATTAAATATTTCAATATTGCAACCCTAGACTTGATGTTTTTCTTTAATTCTTTCTATTTAAGTTAAGCTGAGTGAGCTTTCCTTTTTTGGGTTTTCTTTTCTTAAAAAAATCATTTTATTGGGGGCTAATACAAGTCTTATCACAGGCCATATATTCACCCATTGTGTTAAGCACATTTGTACATTTGTTATCATCATCATACTCAAAACAGTTTCTTTCTATTTGAGTCCTTGATATCAGCCCCTTATTTTTCCCTTCCCTCCCCCACCTCCCTCCTTATGGAATCCTTGATCATTTATATTTTTTTCTCATATCTTACACTGTCTATTGTCTCCCTTGACCAACTTTTCTATTGTCCATCTCCCACAGAAGGGGTTATATGTAGAGCTAGTTCTTTGCACATTTCATTATAATATTTTACTTTGTCTTTTTAATTTTTTTATTTTGTCTTCTTGAACTTTCCTTTGAGATTTTCTGTTTAGCTATTTGACTTCATCAATTTTTCCATTTGCTTTAGCTTCTCTACTATCATGAACAAGTTTCAGAGATTTCTACTTGGCTTTCTTCTTTCTTGTATTTATGCTTTTAATGACTTTTTTGGATTTCTTTACATATAATGTCATCAGTGTTTAATGCAGGAAATTTGTTCTTGAGGTGTTCTGAGATGGAATAAACTCAAGGTCATTTTTAACTCTTTTAACTTGTTTTAATTTTCTTCAGCTTTAACTTGAACCTGTACATGTGTCATTGATGGTCTGCTCCATAGTTATCCCATGGCTTGGTTTTAGCTGATGATTGCATTGTTGAAAAAAGTTATTTGGAATTAAGAAGTCATTGGTTTTGCAAAATTCATGTGATCTTCAGCTTCATTTCTAGCAATAAGATCACATTTTCAAACCGAACTTACCTATTTGTTTCCAACTTTTGTTTTCCAATCACTAATAATTATGAATTAATCTTTATCCATGTAGGTCCCAACCTACAAAATATCATGTTTGGAGTGTTAGGCTTCTAGGGAAGCAAGACAAGTGATGCTTGTATGTGTATGCATACACAAAAAAAGAATTTTTATTTTGAAAATCATGCACAAGGTTGTAAAAGATGTTAAATCCACTCTGGTTAAAATCCATGGATCTGCTTGTGCAATCATGAGGTGCTGAAACAATCTGGCATCAGGCATCAAAGAACAAAAACTAAAATCAATGGACCAATTGACTCCTGATATCACTGAAGACAAATGGATACAGAGGCAAACAGAGTAGGAGAAATGATGGTGCCCAGCTACCAAGCAATTGAATGTCTGGACTCTTAAAGACTTGGAGATAATCAAGTCAACATTCAGCACAGAAACAGCAAAGTCCACATGAAAGAAGCACACCAGCATGTGTGATCAAGAGGGGCCGAAGGGAGCAGGTATCGAGCATCAAAGAACAAGAATCTCATCATTACGAATGAGGGGGAGAAAAGGATGGGGGCCTAAGGCCCACCGGTGGGTAATTGGTCACCCCTTTACAGGGGAGTCACGGGGAGGAGACAGATCAGTCGAGGAGCAGCCGTGCACTGATAATGCATACAAATTTCCTCTAATTCCTGAAGCCTTCCTCCCCCAACCATCATGGTCCCAACTCTACCCCACAAATCCAGATGGGCTGGAGTGGGTTTACTAGTGGAGAGGGGAGCTGGGGATAGGGGGAGACCAAGATGATTGAACCCCTTCAGCCTGTTGGTTAGATTGGAGCTGCTGGAAGGTTGAAGAGAGGGTAGGGTAGTGGGAATGCAAGGGTGAATCCCCTCTGACCAAGGATGAGGAATATGAAGAGCCTTGCAGAGAACATTGCAAAATGAATCATTGAAAATGCAATGATTTAACAACTTGTCATTTGATTTCTCTTTTTACCCATTTTATATTTGGTCCAGATTTTTAAATATTTTCTAATTCCTTTTCTGTAAGGGTTGCCTCTGCTTTATTTTATTATTGTTAGATTTTTGGTATGTTTTTGCTTTCATCTCTTATTATTGTTTTCACATACAAAATCTGTATACAAAATCTAGTATAGTACATTGTTAGAGACAATAACTGAAAAAAAAGATGAAAAAAAGATCTCTAAGAGATTAATTGACCCACTTGCTAGAACAATGGTTTCAAATATAGCATTGATTTTGACTAGGGGATAAGACTTGGCAATATTTGCTTCTGTTGTACATAGAGTGTCTATTCTTTTTTTTAAACTGAAGATGCCTAGCAACATCATTTTTAAACAAACCATTTAAAAACCATTTAAAAATGAGATGACATTATGAACCGTGAATTAGATTCAAGATATTATGTTGGTCATTATCTAACATAAATTGCAATAATTAGTAGCCTGAATTTTTTAAATATCTGTATAAATATCTGCTTGTATGTGTTTGTAGGTATGTGACTGAAAATGATATACTAGTTAATATTAGTTACTTCTTGTGAATAGAATTATATATGGGAACAGATAAGACTGTCAATTCATTTTTTATTTTATAGAAATCTATTCTCTGTGTATGATTTTTAAAAAATTTACAATAAGGTGTACTACCTCTATACTAAATAATAAAAATAACAAATTTTTTTTAAAATCTATGGATCATATGTAGACAAAAGGTTTCTCCTGACTCCAAGAGTTGTAGGGATTAATGGGCAGGATACAAGAAGATGAAGCAGGAAGGCCACATGCTGGTGGATACCAAGCTGAATGAATCTCAGATTGGTGAAATGAATTCAAAGACTTCTCTGATGACTTCAGGAACGGAAGGGTCAAGAGTCAAATCCGACTCCAAATGTAGAGTCAGATAACTTTCATGCACCATCAATTTTTATGAAAGTAGACTACATATCTCCCAATCTTATCAAGACTGTGACCAGATTAAGGTCTATTCTCTAAACAAATGTTTGGCTGTTTCACAGAAGATCCCATAGTGGAGTAGAGCACACTTAAATCGATCATGTAATGAGAGAATCCTGGCCCTACTCAAGTTTTCATAAAACCTAACTATCACAGTTCATACAGTAGACATTCAAGAGAACAAGGCAACTCTCTATGAGATTATTGGTATAATAGCTATAACAATGACCTCAACTATGCAGCAATTATGAAGATAGTTCAGGACAGGGCAATGGTATATTTTGTTATACATATAGTGATCATGAGGCAGAGACAATTTGACAGCATCAGCATAACCCCTTTAAAAAGATAAAGCTCTCCAGACCTGCAGATTACCTAATTCATCTCTAAGAGTGAAGCCCTAGAATGTTTATTAGTTTATTTTGGGGTTCCTATTTTCACAAAGTGCTGCTTGGCAAATACTCTTCATTCGATTCTGAGCCATCTGAAACTAGTCCATTCTAAATCATGTAGATTGATCAAGAAAAATTGTATTTTTTCTAAATTGTTTTGTATTTTATAAAAATTAAATGGTTGGACATTTCAAGAGGAATGTCATAAATAAATATGGATTTAGTGTAAGCTGATGTAAGTTAACATCTCAGAAGCCATATCTGACTTCCTAAGTCCATATGTGTTTTTTATATTCCTCTTGGAAAAATCCCACTTCTCTAGATCTATTGCCACAAGGCAGAGATGGGCCATGGATCCACCCTCCACTTTCTTAACCCTATGTTTCTTCTAGGAGACTCTACTTCCTTGTTGGGTTTGATAATCCATTGTCATGACCACATAGAACTCACAGGAGGTTATTCGGGCAATTGATTCACACTTATTAGGGAAGGCAGTAATTACAGCAAGCCAGGATCTTAAAACCTTAACAATATAGTCATTGGTCTACCATGTCACCTCTCCTTAGCCAGTAACCAAGTCTCTCTCTGATCCTCAGTAGCTCAGCCATGAGGTTCTTTGGCCTCCAGCTATGTGGGCCAGGAAGTCAATGCAACCTTCTGCCTCTCGGTCTCATCGTCTCAACTTTGCTCCCTGGCTATGTCTCAGCATCGCCTTGATTTGTCCCCCTTGTCTCAGTCTGGCTCCTTTTCTCTCTCCCTCTGTTCTTGCCATCAACCAACTTCAGACAGAGAACTTGAAAGTCATCCACAGGTGACTCTGCTGGTTTTCTCTGTTCCTGCATAAGCCCTAATGAACTTACCCTTAGAGACACAGGACTGGCAAGGCAAAAGGACCATTTCTCTCTATTAGAGCTACCACCTGGCTTTTTCACATAGTTCCACCTGCTCATTTGGTGGTTATTACAATATCATGGATAGAAGAACCATATTAAGAACTTTCATTTTACCATAGTTTGCACGGGACAAAAGGTATGACGATGATATGTTTTATTTACACTCTACAGAGAAGTTTGTTAAGGTTGATTTGGCATTTGGCCCAGACTAAAAAGAATGTGAATTTAAGGGCAAAATTGTATACTTGGTTACCTTCTCTCTTGATTATTTGTTTTTGCTTTGACTTATGACCTTGCATTGACATAATATTTAGAGAGTTCAAATGATGTACACCTGGATGTCAACACTTCTTTTTCTTTTTTTTTTTTTTTGCTTCTATCCTTGAGAAGGAGAGGGGGAAAACAATTGCTATCATATGAAGAGAATTTCTAAATTCCCTGTCAATGGAAACATGGCAGGCAGAAATCCAGCTGCTCTCACGATGGTCATCTAGTAGAAAGGTAGAAGAGAGAGAGAGAAGAAAAAGAGAAGATAGAACCCAGGGTGCCTGCTCATATGAAAGCCACATTCCCAAGAACACTCCCTCAGGCTGTGATCTGATTGACAGGTTCGACTCATCCCTAGCTAGGAGTGTAGAGTTGACAGAAAATCATCAGACTATCACACACCTCACTAAGTCACTAAGAGTCAGAAAAAGTTCATCATCAACTAGAAACATCTATACATATTTGTGTGTATACTTATACAGAGAATGAACAAGGCCTAGTGGCATCAACTGTTAACTGAAAGATCAGTGGTTCAGACCCACCAGTTGCTCCACTTATTTCTGTACAGATTAGCAGCCTTA